>JASCZW010000084.1:0-262248 GCA_034211315.2 Aedes japonicus | reverse complement strand
ACAATAGAATGCAGCTATACAGTTACAGTAATAATCCACTATTGCCAAATGGCAGCGGTTTCTGTCTGCGTCCATGCATTCTGGGTCAGTGTTTATTATCCTGAATAGTTCCTTAAAGAACATATGTCAGTACATTAATCAGTGTTAATTGGCATGCGTTCACAACATAACACAGCTACAATGTCGAGCTGACATCAATGCAACGTCGTCAATGTAAACCATAGAAGAAGTTAAGCGTAGTCCTGCACTAATATGAGAAATTAGCAAGTTCATCTTAAAGTTACACGAAAAATGAATATAGTGATCACCATAAAGAGTTACTCCAATATGTCACCTAGTTTGCAACATAGTAGACCAAGACCACATGTGAAACACAAATAAATTGTTTAAGTCTTTAACAAAAGGTTCTTTTTTTTGGAATCAGTAACGAAACGCTCATTTATCCATCAAACATGAAGCATGAGCATGAGCTTGAGCATAATTGACCACCCGATTGCTACACCGTAATTGTGAGATCCGCTGTAATTACACAGGGAACCAAGAGATGATGCTTGGGACTAACATACATTCTCAATATTTAATAACTGGTAGTTTAACAATAGTTTAAATAAGCGAAAGGGTAGGAATGTGTTGGCGTGATACTCGCTTTAATGGAAGCCTAGAACACCTGTGCTCTTCCACGAGAAAACACTGTGAAGCTGGATAACAGGATTTGGTGGCAGTAGCATTTGTTTTATTAAACGATTAGCTGTCTAATGAAATATTTGAATATTAGTACCGATTTCCGATTTTAATCGATTTAACCCAACAGTAAGGATGCTATTGGGGCTTCTCACAAAGTGTGATTGTGGGTTTTCATTATAAAAAAAGGTAACTTATATTAAAACTTGAGTGCCAATTTGGATACCAACAGTACGGATACCGTTGAATCCAATAACAAAATGGGATAGTGCTTTGCTTGTATCAGAACGAACTATAAACTACCGTTCTTTGTCTTTACACCATAAGACACCTCAACACAATTATGTATAACATCTTAACTTACCCCAATCAAGCAGACTGGCGCATTCAAATACTAGTACGAAGCATCCAGGAGATCTTCCAGCATAGTACATAGTCAGACATAACACTCAGAAACCCGCATCGTCGAGACACACGTCCGTATCTACCAAACCCAATCATGAATGCCGTTCTGTGCTACGTGCACAAGTTGCTCTATGACATTTACTAATTAATGTATGAAGCAGAAAGCTATAAACAAACCCAATCATTAAATTAATGTCGTCTATAATTGTACGCAGAGCCGCAGAGTGCACCTTGTATTGACTGGTGGGTACAAACGCTTCGGATGCAAGTTATGCCTCTGTGATGCTATACTCACAAGGAACATACCAAGAAATGGCTTTGATTGAGATGTATTCTGCTTCTTGTTGTTGTTTGCTCCATCGGTGCTCCGATCTGGTGAGGACGTTACTTGCGGTTCCACTTCACCAGACGATATCGAAACAATTATGCCTCGGCTCACTGTTGTTATGTGATGTATTGATTCCAATTTGTCAGGCAAACTCAAGCATCTGTTTTTCAGCTACGGTACGAGCAACGTCAGGGTCAACAAACGTCGGCGTTTCAATGGCTCATGAGATGGAAGTTTGTTCAAATTTCTTCCACATCAACAATGATTGATTTTCCACTATTAGACACTATGCCACAAGAGGCAAACGAACGGAGTCTAAATTATGCACCCGACCGACCGACGAACCGGTCGTTCGGTTGGTACCTACACCGCATTTGCAAAATAGGTTAACCTACTAAGGTTAAAGAACAGGCTTTCGGAAAAATGAACCGCATCGATTTTCCTCTCTACCATTTTAGGTTCTTCATAAAGGCCAGAGCTATTTCGGTTGCAAGCAGGAACATCGGCTAACACCAACCACTTCAGGACTCCAGATTTATGGAGCTTGGCTTGATATATGACTGTCGATAAAGGTGGCATGCCAAAGCCGACGGACGGGTGTAAGACTTTTTCCTTCCTCCTGCCATCATCACGTGAGGCGAGTAATGTCGGTCTACGTGTCAACATGGCCCACCCCCCTTTCGCGAAGATTTGCCATATATGTATGATGCGCTACTGCTCTGGCGGCATCGATGAAGCCAAGCCAAATTGGCTCACGTTTGGCATGAAATTCGAACTCTACTATAACAGCGCTATACAGTCACATGCCTGCCGTGTCGAATTGATACGTCTACAGACCATTCAGCAAACAAACAATTTCGGTGGATAGCTAGTGGAATGATGCGGTTAGCAGCTGGTGGACTTTAGCCAATGCTTGAATTTTGTATATATCTTTTCTTCACGACGAACACCAACCGGGAAAGGAAACCGACATAAGGTTCCGCATATCAATGAGGGTATGTCGGGAAGGCTGGAATGCCGGCAGGTTGAAATGAATGACGTAATTATCAAACAAAACGCATCATTTGATGGTCAGATCAAGTCAGATTTAGTTCCACTTGATTTGCTGGCCTACAGACTCCCGTGATGTACTTCAGCATAATGAATAGATAATAAAACATGTCAACATGTTAAATATGGAAACAATCAAATATATTAGCTAGAGGTTGTTCGGGAAAATAACTCGCCCCACTGTACTCTTATATCAGTTTTTATGCTTGCTTGATTTTTCGGAGAGAACCGTTTATCAATTTATCGTTTTTCGATGTATTGCGGTGAAATATATCCTCCAACAACCGGAACTGATTTCTCACTATGTTCTATAAGACGAAAACAAGTTCTAATTTCAGCTCTGTGCAGTCTGGCACGTAGCACCGGAACAGTAGTAGACAAGAGATTGAAATCCTCTTAAACAACCACAGAGACCAAGAGACCACAGGCTTAGTCTGGCAAAGCAAGCATAACACCATACATCGTGTCCAATATATTCTCATACAAATTGAAACTACATTTATTCCTTATTGCTGCATTTATTCAGATTTTGCTGTTGATTACATTGTCAATGTCGTACAGGTACTACTGACAGCATAGTTTGAATAACTCTTCTAAACCCTTTTTTTACCTAGTATCAACTGATTCTCAAACCCATCACAGACAGACTTGAGTTTTGCCAAAGTAGATGGCTTGTGCTCCTAGTAGATCACCTTATAGGTACACCCAAAATAAAAAAGCAAGATTGTAATGTAATTTCGCATGATTTGGTTTCATTTCTCGTAATGGATCGCAACTTGAGAAAGAAAGCAACATTGGTCGTGGGCAAAAAAGCAACACATCAATTCGATTTGAAAAATTCAATGTGTGCGTGATGTTGTACAGTTGATTAGTAGTAGTAAATTCAATGGCGCACAAAAAAAAAAGATTATCATCCGCTACCGAGAGTCGAACCGCGACCGTCAGCATGACGGCTCTTCATTGTAACCATCCAGTCACCACAACAAGTTGAGGTGAAGGGAATAAATGTCCTACAGTTTCTTCGGTTTTTAAGGCACTCAACGTTACAACAATGAAGCAAATTTCGGTCGCACACACTTACATGGCTTCGTTTATTTCATAAACCGCATGGTGACTTGATGAGAGGGCGATAGGAGTGTGATGACGAGTGCAGATAAAAATAGAACACTTGACAGCGGAATAGCAACAGTGGAATAGGCGTAGCGATTGTGCATTGTCGAGGCACTAGGCACAGGCATGCGATAACCACTTGCACACACTTGCATGGCTTTGTTTATACCATAAAAAGCTTTGTGGAACATGATGGGCAAATTTGCCTTTTCAGAATCATGCGGATTTCTCAAGATATGATTGCAAAAACTGCAAAATTGCAATTTTGCATTTTTTGCTACAATTTCAACTTTTGGGTGTACATGGTGCTTAAGGAAATTTATTGGGAAGGGAAGAGCTTCCGACGTGGTGGTCTAATTAAGTTGGGATTGGCTTGTAAATCAATGTTCTGATGCCATTTTGGAATCCAAAATGGTGGCTTCCGATTATAGAAAACTGGGAATTGCTGTCAAACACCATGCAAAATAGATACTTTTGGATCGGAAACGACGTATAAACATCGATTACTGACGCCATTATGGAATTCAAGATGGTGGTTTCTGTTGCATAAAAAGTGAGAAAAACTGTCAAATACCCTCCAATATGGCTTTTTTATAGTGAAATCGATGTCCGGCGTAATTTTGGAATCCAAGATGGAGGCTTCTATTTCGGAAAAAGTGAAATATATTATCAAATACCCTGTGATATCGATATTTTCAGATGGGAAACGGCGTAGAGTGGCTAGAAATTGATGTTTGACGCCATTTTGGAATCCAAGATGGAGGCTTCTGTTTCGGAAAAAGTGAAATATATTATCAAATACCCTGCATTAACGATATTATTTAGATCGGAAACGGCGCAGATTGGCTAGAAATTGATTTCTGACGCCATTTTGGAATCCAAGATGGCGATTACTGATATCGAATTAAGGGAAATACTGTCAAACATCTTGCAATATGGATATTTCTGGAACGCAGACGACGTCTGGATGTGGAAAATCGATGACGGAATTCATTTAGGAATCAAAAATGGCGGCTTAAGCTCCGTAAGGAGCGAGAAACACTGCCAAAAGGCTGCAATATGGATACTTTAGGATTCAGAGAGTGGATCTTGGATTCCAAAATGGTATCAAACATCAACTTACGGCCTGCAGCTGCCACCCTTTATAACTTTGTCGAAGATAGTATCAGCCTAGATGCAGGGTGACCACACAATCTTAATTTAAAAATTCTCGCATTTTCCTGATTTTTACCTGATAAGCTTGCCTAATTTTCGCGACTGCGAAAATCAATTAATATTAATTGGACCAATGAATATTTTCAATTTTTTTGAGCAAATTATTCAATCGGAAATTCCCACTTTTGCATATAGGCAAGACGACAGAAAGCAGTCGCTAATTGAGCTTCTTGTGTAATGCATAACCAGCTTTAGTCTCTCATTTTGCAAACGAGAACAAAACTCGCTCTATATAAGTCATTGATCTTTCATCTTTCTAGAAGCATAAACGTCGAAGAAAAATAGTAAAGCATTCAAGGTTTTCAAGTACGAAATGATGCACGTGCGTTGTGTGCATATTGTATCAAGAGCTCTGTGATTGCAACATTGTTGACAGTTCGTAGATAATTCTCTGGGCTACCAAACTCTAAATTCTCTGAGTTACCAAACTCTTACCAAACACTTTTCATGTATTTATTATAGAAATTCTAGCTGGATTTGCAGTAAAAACACTGTTTCAGTTCGTTAATGCGATCGTTGCACCGTAGATGACAAAAACGCAACTCAAATAATTTGAAAAAGGGGTGAGTATGGATCCTTCCATATGAAAAAAAAAATCAGGATGGGTTTTGACATTCCCGACTTTTTCCCGCATATTTCCCGATGATTTTGGGTTCCCGCATACTTCCAGAAAATTTTGTGTTCCTGCATTTATCCCGCATTTGCCGATTTTCTCGACTCTGTGGCCACCCTGTAGATGGCCATGATCTCGAGATACAACCACAGAGAACAGACATCCAAGTCAAATTCAAAAACTGTGTAAGAAATTTAACGGCCATTTCATAATCGTAATGAACTGGCAATAGCGTGGCGGCGCTGGCATCGCCACCCATTGACCAGCTTGAAATCTTATTCATCAACTAAATTTTTTTGGCAGTTCAGTTCTTTTACCGCACGGTCAACGAATCTTACACATGTTCGATTAAAAATCGCAAGTGGCCACAGCCCGAGAGATGGCAATAGTGTTTTAACGTATTTTAATTTGAATCCTTACACAAGTTTTTTTGAGAAATATATTCTAGTTTGGATGTCTGTTCTCTGTGATACAACTACAAGCCTAGTGAGCCAATTCTGGAGTATCCAGCAATCGAAAGGCCTTGACCTACTGAACAACTTTTCTGAAGACAGTTACTCTCCATATGGTCAAGATCTCGAGATATTCCTTGTTGGAACCAATTAATACAAACATTTTCCATGCCAGCTAACGCCACCAACCGAGCCAACCATGACTAAATTAGACCATCATGTGGTAGCTCTTGCCCATCCCAATAAATTTATTCAAGGCACCATGCTTCTATAAGGTGAAAATGCAACAATATTACACGTTCAAATCATATACATTTCACCCGCTTCGTGCGCCTCCATTCCGATGGGTGATGATGACGGTAACCGTGTGCAACAACCCACTTTAAGACAGTGAAAAATCATTCTACAAAATTGAGCACCACTTCAAAATTGAATAATCTTCTTATTTGAAATTAAAAATAAGCACGGTTAGTTTCAAATGCCTTATAAAGAGTGTCACTTGTTTTCAACGTGCCTCTTTTTTAAGCTCAACTTTAAAATAGCTTTTTTCAATAAATACTGAAAATCCTACTTTCCTTATATTTAAAAAGTCAAAATCCCAGACGAAACTTAATGTCGATAGCCGTCAAGCCGAACGATTCTTTAAAAATCTGAAACTTTTCAGGGATGGTTTTTGCAATATTTCTAACCACAATACAAATTAGCAAATTGGATTTTTTTTAAACCGGCAGAGCCTAACGATACAATAAGATTTGCTCTTTCAAGCCTTTTCTTTTTCGAAGGCTCAGAAACTCCATGAACTTTTCGTTTTTTGATGCCTGGTGTCCGAATCTTATTTCAGAACGTTGGCATGTACGATTTTGAAACATTCAGATTGGTAGCCATTTCTCGTGCCAACCGTCGGATCCGTTCCCTGACAATTTTAGTCGTTCGCGCATCTCTCACCGAACGAGGTCGGCCAGATCTCTTCCGATTATCCAAAGAGTAAGTACCATAGTGACTTCTGATGGTTTGATGATGATGGTTTCCCTGAAAAAGGCGCCCGGGCGCTCACCTTTCAATAACTTTTCAATCACCACGTCAAGGAATAGTTCCAGGAAGAAAGACACTAGATGAAAACAAGCAAACATGGAACGTATTCATTTGCACAACCCGAGAGAAGAATGACACCAATCCACTCGCAATATCTTTGGCGCCGTAAGATGCCGACATTGCAAAGAAAAAGTACTTGAGAATGTATTGAACACCGTGTACAGATCGATGCTCAAATAAATGATGAATCCGTAAAAAAGGAAGGGTGGATTTTGACCACAACGGCTTTTCTCCTGAGTCTAGGCCATGAGCAATAAACACAAGCTACTATTGCATTTTCAAAAAAACAATGCAACATTTGAACTGATTTCCAAAATTTAGTTATAACCAATTACATCGCGGTACTATAGAATGCAATGAGAGAAAAATCAGAAGGGTTATGCACGAGGCCCGACCGCATGGTTGACGTTGGATAATACCGAAGATTTCAGTTATTTTATTATGTTATTTTATCTATAACTCTTTTGTAGTATTTGGTAGCAGAAATTTGGCTGGCAGCCAATTGACAGGAATTTGTGCGATAAGCTAGAGAAATTCCAATCAAACCAACTCTTGATCAGCAACAATAGAATCAGTCGTCATGAAAAGTATACGATTTTAAATGGTGACTGATGTCGGCGTCCGAACCTAAGACTTCTCTGTCTGCTTTAGAAGCAGCTTGTTTTAGAACACTAGCTACGAAAACGGCTGCCTTGCCATTCGCTGCCTGGCCATAGGCTGTCCGCCATGTGCCAGTCTAACGCTGGCTCCTCACCGGGGTCCTGTCAGCTCGAAGATAGCCAAACGAATGGAGCATATGGCGATGGTGCACCCCTACATATATCGTCCGCTGCTCAGACCTCGGTTGGTCGAATTTGTAATCTGTGATAGTACAAAAGCTGACAATTTCCGTGACGGTCCCATTTTTAGATTTTCCAATTTGTACCCCAATATGTTGCTAGAGGAAGATTTTCTACCTTATCTGAACTTGATAGAACTTTCAAATGCTACACCACCGGCAGCATGTATAGCATCATAGTGACTGATAAATTAGGGTGTGATCGGGATGGGACCACCAGTCGGTTTTGAACCACGCTTCTCTATATTTAAATAGCAACGAACTAGAATTTGCACAAATATGTGATGACAATGAGCATGAACACGGTGACCACCACGGAGAACCAACAGGATGACACTTGGGAGTAGTGAATCATTCTCAATGTGCAGCTCCTGGTGTCCTCATTTATAGGATAAATAACGGCGCGTCCACGTCCTTCTAGATCCATTAGGGACTGGAAGGAATGTTAGTTCAATACTCGTTGCTACTAAAGACCGTATATACACCTGCACCCTACAAGTATCTCAGGAAAGATTTTTTTTAGTGGGAGACTTGTTTGTAGGTCTCATCTTAGTAGATGAGCCAATAGTTAGTAATACGGGTTACCCGTCTTTTTATAATATTTTACATTCATAAGACTTTACGGAAATGCACAATAGAGATATCCAAATATAAGTACCGATTTAAACCAGCAGAAAGGAAGTTACTGGAGCCAGTCATAAAATGTAATAGCGGTTTTAAGTTGGGTTTGGGGTTACAAAGTTATTTTAATATACTTGAGAGCCAATTTGGACCGTTTCGAACCAACATGGGCTCACAAAAGTATGATAGTGAATTCGCATTCTACTGCATTCTACTATTTTACTACTGGAGCAAATATCAGCATCAGGCAAGTTGAGTACTAAAGAAGAGTAGATTCTTATCCACCTAAAATTGCAATTGAAGGATTTGGTGAAAGTAGATTCTCTAGAAGCCAGAATACACTAAAGTATTCTATCAACATGAATCATCTATTGATTTCCAAGGACATCTGTTTTGTGTCAACCAGGGCAGACTTGGTCCCATTCCCAATGATTTCATTATTCCAATCCACTCAATCAAAAAGTCTTGCAAATTAGGCAGATTACCAGGCAATTGGTGAGTAACAACTCGGTACCTCACAACCGTGCACATAAGGAGGGGCCGAGGGGTGCACGACTTTAAACGACTCAACAGGACTCAATTGATAAATGTGGGTGGCTATTTCTGTATTCATCGTGAAATGAAACTAAACGTAATAAAAAGAAGAAGACAATTCGAACCATTTGTTAACCGTTTTTGAAGACCCGGAAAGGGAAAACCCTATTTTTAACTTGTTCATACGGAGATTTGTATGGGAGCAAAATAAGGTCAATTTTAAGTAAAAATTAGAACTACTTATACCAATAGAACTAAATTTTATTTTCAATACAAAAAATTTGTAGGTTTTTCTGATCAAATGGTGTATGACTGAAATCATTGTGTTCAGTTGAACGTAAGTTTTAAGCGTTTCAAAAAAACCTTTCACTTTAGCGTAACGGCCTCATTTCTCAATATTTTGAAATGAAACCCGGTATAGAAAAGGGAAACGTAATCCTACGTTAAAAACCTTTGCTTATGTTTTTTTAGTTCGGCCAAAATGAAAAATTTCTTTCAAATTTACCACACACTGAATGCCTCAAACAATCCAGAATATGCTGTTTTCGATAATATGTAATAGTAGTTTGAATTCGATCACGTTTCACCTAAAGATAAGCCCTATTATTTTAAAATCATAAAAAAAGACGATGGTCATGATACGCGTTGGAAATTTATTTATACTTCCGGTTTTCTTGGGCAGCAGGACACCATCATATGCTATATTTACTCCGTATAATAGTTTATTGAGCTCCTCATGGCTGTGAATAACCGACCGCAAGATACTTGGGATCATTCCGGTATATCAGTTGTCACAAACATCGTTTTCACACCCTTGAGGTTTTCGAGGTGGACCAAAATTTAATTACTACAGTGTAAACATGGACACCGTCACCTATCCGCCCGATTATCCGGTCTTGCAAGACTCGAAAAAGCTGGTTTCGGTTCCCGGTCTGGTCTAGACATTTTTCGTAGATAAAAATTTCTCGACTACTTGGGCATAGGGTATGATTGTACTTGCCACACAATCATACTAATGCAAAAACGGTACCTGGCATCTAAAGCTTTCAATTAACAACTGTGAAAGAGCATTTAGAGCACTAAGTTGCGAGCATACAATATGCAAATTGTGAAAGCAATAAGCTTGAAATGCCAAAAATGAAGCAAAGAAAGAAGAAGTATCAGTGATTGAAAGGAACGAACTTGAACGTTGAGTTGACAATCTGTTATGCGTTAAATCAAATTAAAAGTGCTGTGAAGTGCAAGTTTAAGAAGGCAATATTGCTTTCATTTTGCAAGAGGTAAAAATTTGATTTAATTTTGAGATAAGATAAAAAACTAATTTATCATTTCTCAAGGCTCGAAAGCAAGCATCCAGAGAATTCAGTGCGTCAGATTCGATAATCAATCGTTGAGTGTGGACAAAATTGTCTATTACATTTCACATTGATACAATTAACAGTTATAATAACTAATGCCCTCGGAAGGTTCGCAACGCAGAGTCTAACAAATTGTCGTTTTAATTATAGTTCCAGATTAATGGCCAACAAGGTAACTCAAAACTGGTAAAGGGCGATACGGTCAATATTTGGTCAATATCAACTTGACGTATTTCTTTCAATTTTGCATTTAAAAAACCTAAACACCCCTCATTTTGAAAGTGTGTGTGTGTAGAATGTTGCTCCTATTTTTATTTTGGAATTCACTCTTCAGTTGTCAAAATGCCGTCCAAGCAGAAGAGCAGCGTATCAAAATTTTGCTCGCGCATCGCGAAAAATCCGAGCTACTCGCACGCAAAGTTGGCAAAATCGCTTCAAAAGTTGCCAAATCAACCGTTATAAATGTAATCAAAGTGTTTGGGGAACGTTTGTCGACAGCCAGGAAGTCTGGATCGGGGGAAAATCGAAAACCGGAAGCCGCTGAGACGACAAAGAGAGTTGCCGGTAGTTTCAAGCGAAACCCTAACCTATCTCTCCGGATGCCGCAAATAAGCTGGGTGTATCGTCTACAACCGTGCATCGAGGCAAAAAAACGAGCCGGACTATCGACTTGCAAGAAGGAGTAGTGACTCCAAATCGCGATGATAAACAAAATACGACGGCCAAAGCGCGGTCCCGGGAGGCTGTACACGACGATGCTGACGAAGTTTGACTGCGTGGCAATGGACGACGAAACCTACGTCAAAGCCGACTACAAGCAGCTTCCGGGACAGGAGTTTTATACGGCAAAGGAAGGGGAAAGGTAGCAGATATTTTCAAGCACACGAAACTGTCAAAGTTCGCAAGGAAATATCTGGTTTGGCAAGCCATCTGTACCTGTGGCTTGAAAAGCAGCATTTTCATAGCTTCCGGGACTGTCAACCAAGAAATTTACGTGAAAGAGTATTTGAATAAACGTCTGCGCCATTCCTGAAGAAACACGGTTGTTCCGTACTGTTTTGGCTCGGATTTGGCATCTTGCCATTACGGTAAAAGGCCATGGGTGGTACGCCGCCAACAACGTGCAGGTGGTTCCCAAGGACAAGAACCCTCCCAACACGCCAGAGCTCCGCCCAATTGAGAAATACTGGGCAATTGTCAAGCCGGAACCTAAAGAAGACCAAAAAGCTGCTAAGGACGAGCAGCAGTTCAAGGCAAACTGGCTTTCTGCGGCGAAGAAGGTGGACAAGGTGGCTGTACAAAATCTGATGGCAGGGGTCAAGCGTAAGGCCCGGCAATTCGGATTTGGAAGAAGCGGAAGCCTAACTGAATATTTTTCCTGAATTTTATACTAATTGAACTTGAAAAAGAAATTTAATTTGATTTTTTAAATAAACGATTTCACCGATTTACACGCGTTTTCCCTTGACCAAATTTTGACCGTATCACCCTTTAAGCGATCAGCCGGAGCTCCTGCCAGCGCTCGTTGAATTGATCAACGTTGGAGAAGCAGATGAGCGGCAGCGATGCGATAACGATTCGAACCTGTAAAACACTCGACGTGTTACCAAAAACAAGACTTTACGTTATCTCGAAGTGCAATATATTTTCGCTTGCTTACACACGATTCCCGCAATTTAAAGGAAGAGCGCCATGTAAAGACGTGTCTCGAAGGTTGTGCAAATCATAAATGACACCTAGACGGAAAATTTGTCGTAACGAGTAAATTGATTAACATGATATTTTGCTTTCTTTAACTTTTAAACAGAGCTTCTTATTCGACAATTTCATAGATCTGGTGAGACACTTGCATCGATTTTGGGGAATGCTCAAGTAGCCATCCTGTCCCAGGATGGTAAAGCTCCGAGCGCCGATTGAGATAACAGCGACTAACAAGCAAGCTGCCTTCTTGATTTGTGTCGAATACAAAGTAACTCTCTCCTATCACGACTAGTTGCTTCACAAATTGATTTCTATTGTTTATACAGGTATCTTGATCTCATATGATCAGAACAATGGAGATGCTGGGGCCGTTGCATATTCGAGACCAACTTTCGTTGCAATCCGAAGCGCGAAACACTCTAGTTCGCTGCTACTCGTGCCTGAAGGCGATTACCTCTGCAATGAGGCTTGTTCGCGACAAAATCTGGACAGATTAAATTTGAAATAAAACAAATTTGCTGAAACAAAAACACTAATTACAGTTACTTAATTAGGCTGCATGAAGAAACTAAAAACTTTTGAGTTTACTCCAGCCGATTTAGCTGATTTTGTCCCAGATTTTCAAACAATTTCTATTGTTTTAGCTTGTTGTTTATATTGAGAGAGTACTCTCTTCACGAGGGCCCAATAACGCTCGAAAGTCCGCAACTCGCTTCGTACAATTCCAAAACATCTTTGGCGTAGTGCCAAGATACCAAATCAGGCCAGGATAGCGAGGGAGCGTCATGGCTGCGTAGAAATGGTAACAATAGCTTCTTTAGGCATTCTTCGCGGTATATTTCCTTGTTTACCGTTCCAGTAGTGATGAAGCTTTGGCTTGCTCGACCACAGCTGCGTATTGCCTGCCAAACCAAATATTTTTAGGGAAACTTGGCTGCTTTGCATCAACATCGCGTCCTTCTGATGGTTTCTGAGATCTGTTTTTGTACCGCTCCCAGTCTTCCTGGCTGTTGTCGAACATGTATCGAAAGAGTTAAGAACGTTATGGACAGTGCTTGCAGGAAAACCAAGCTTTTTTGCAAGTTTTCTTACTGACAGATCCGGATTTTCATTGCGACCGCACACAATTGCTTTTCGACGCCATCTTCGATCTAAAAGCTTGTAGTATCATCAAAAATTGATTTTAAACAATAAACAGGCGTGCCTTCATCAGTCTGTGAAATATTACACGCGTTGATGAAGTATTTCCACAAATATACGTATTTAGGGGTGTTCAGATTTTGTTACGAACAAGCCTTGCAACACTACCGGCAACTAAATCTCGATGAAATGTACATATTTACCAATGTACATGGCCGAAATGCATACAATCGTATTGAGAGAAGAATTGCCCCACTGAGTCGAGAGTTAGCCGGAGTGATTTTGCCACAAGCATTTTGGAGGTCACCAGACAGTCAATTCAGAACACTTGATAACGATTTGCAAATCGTTGGCTCCCCCGTGATCACTAAGTATTTTGACGCATGCTTAGAGAAACTAGTGAGCTATCGTCTCTGAAGTGGGACCCTACACATGTAAGGAAGAGTTAGTATTTTCTCTGTAGGTATGCACTATACAGGTTTTCTATTTTTTCTATGCATCGTAAATGTATTCCGAATTTAAGAGATAGTCAAATGTGATACCAATGAGTGCTGCTGGATTCCCGAGCAGGAGACAACAACATGAATACCTCATTTGAGTCTTGATAACTGTACTGGCACTCTAAAGAGCTCCAGATTAAGAGTAAATCCTAAGCAAAATACCTAAAATCTAAAGGAAAATATCTCCCGAATAACAAAACTTGTTATTTTGTATACCTGTGAATACCTGAGAGGTACTATTTTAGTATTGTCTTGCCTCAATTTGGTATTCACATAACATTGTAGGAACAATTTTATGGTATTATCCTCAGGTATTTTACCTCTTAATCTGAACTTATTAATACCAAGGTCAGTTATCTGATGGAGAAGAGCCCTGCTTGGGTTGCTTGGCAGTAACCTCATGTGTTATTGCTAGATGTTTTTTTTCCAGTTTCAATGCGTTTTCAATGCGGTAGACGAATACTGGGTAAGTAATTCCAGTATAACAAGAAGTATGAGATGAATATAGATTGTTCCGATAATTATTAATACACTAATGATTAACCGTCAATTTAAAATCCGTGCAGTATTCAACCAGCTTTTAGCACCGGCCTGTTTACATCTAAATTAACCTGATATTGTCGTTTTTTTTTTTCAGTAAGTCTTATTCCCGAGTAAAGAAAACAGATTGATGATGATGATGATTTGAACTACCATCTAATGTAGCAAGGCAACTGCCTATAGCACTGGACTGTTTTGATTAAACGATTTGATCAAGGGTGTACTGTGCTAAATGTTTCATCATGTTCCTGTATGAAGGGCCAAAAACGTATTGTGGGCCCGTAAGCAGATACACTTACGCGCAACCCAAAGCTACAGGGATCTAGAGAGAATCTCCTTCCAGAAACAAGTTTGCATAAACCACACCAGAACCGAGCCCTCGCCAATTAAAAAGTCTTATTAGATAGGGAGAAGAACCCGCCTTCTATTCACGAAATGTTAACAACAGGAAGTTGGCAGTCCCACTCTTCCTATCCAAATCAACAAAGGTGAGAAAATGAAACCAGCGATTAGTGTTGAAAAATTTAAGAAAGATTGGCCAAAAGTGGTTTAACTGGTAGGAGAAAGCACTGTGCAATAGCTAATGAGTAGTGTTAAGGGAAAAGTTAGAGACCTCGCATACCCTACGAATCAAGCAAATTGAAGTGAAGATGGGAACAAAATATTGCTGTTTACTATGTTTGAGAATAAAATAATCAATAAGCACAGTATGGTCTTTTTTATTTGAGAAAGAAAGTGTATTTATATTTTTCGGAACAGTCTATATGTGTTCCTTTCTCTATTACTGAGAAATTCGCTAAGCATGATACCCAAAGCTACAGGTTATCCAGATTTGTTCGATATATAGTGCCCAACTATTGGGACCAGCTGCCAAGCTGCCGTAAATTTAAACAAGCTTTCCGAAAAGATCTAATTTTTTATTTTATAACTCAGGTCGTTGGATGGTTGGATGGAATGTAGACAATATTTTGCAACTGAAATCACATGCAAGTCGTCAAAAAAAAGGAAAACCTTGGGCAAACGTCCTGCGTTCGTCCACGGAAGAAATTTGATGTTGCGTTCACGTTCACGTTCAAGCTGAGTACTATGGCTGGATTGAGACACTGTCCAAGAAAGTGAATTGACAACAGAAGATCAAGATGAATCGGTCTGTCCTGTGGTAGATGATATGCCGCTTGCTCGAAAATCATGCTCTGGCTGTCCATACTGTATGGTATATATAAACGAGCCTTGCTACTTTTTGAGTTTTCAAGTGCTACTTTCAGCATAGACTAGCGCCGTTTTTAAGAAATTTCATGGATGCTTCTACATTAAACATTGAAAATTTTAACAACTTTCAGTGTACATGCATCTTCTTCTTTTACTTGATTGAACATGCCCTACAAGGCTTTGCCTACCACTCAAATTAGTGTTCTTTGGAGCACTTTCAGAGTTCTTAATTGAGAACTTATGAATCTTATGACGCAGGGCATTCGATTGAATTTCTTATCCGAAAAGTCATTCCTCTGTATCGGAAATCGAACCCTTGTCTTCGAGATTTGGAAAATCGATACATTTTCGACGACGCCATGAAGCCCCTCATTTTATTGCTATATCAAAGAACGCTCGAGTCCGACCATAAAAGTTGTGTACTGTACAAATGCAATTCAGAAACCGGCAAACTACCCTGAGGAATCATCATTTGAAAACGATTTGTCACGATTAGACTCGATTTATTGAGCCTCAAAGAAACTATAGAAAATGACAAAAACAAAAATTTCAATATAAATATCATACATTATTTACGAGCATGTCATTTGATACGGAAGGAAGTGATGCCAGTTGCCGGTACCTACAGATTCTAGGTACTTTTTTCAGTTAGTAGGAGTTTCTACCGTCATTGGGTTTCTGTCAGCATCTTTTATGGAGAAATGGGAGGGAGTCCTTACTCCATATAAATAAAAGGTTTGGAGAATTATCATTTCACGTATTTGAGGCTACAAATCCCAAACAAAACAGAACAACCAACGCTCAAATTGCTAACCAATGGATGCTCCGGTGGAGCAAATGATTCTTGAAAATTTCACTCCTGAAGTCCTAAGAGTATTTGGAATTAGTGCTCAGAAAACTTCGATGTAAAAGAGTTTTGATCCCATATGTCTTTAAGTTGCTAAACTGGTTTCTGTTTGCATTCATTCCATTGGAGCAAACGCCCCCGTTTAGAATCTTCATACCCATGTAGAACTGGTACATCGTTGACTTTGCACAGCATTTACCGCCTCTGATGCCTGGTAGCAAATGCAACCAGCGCTTATTTTGTCTAAAAAATAACCTGAGCCGAACATTAAAGCGCTGACTAGCTACGCTGGGAAGGATTATATATGGATATTATTATGGAACATTTAATAGTTTTTTAGATTGCGCTTTCCAAAGCGTTTCTCACTTCAAGGGCCGGCAAAAAATCGTCACAGATTTGATTAACCTAGTTCTATTCATTCTCACCCTTGTCGTCGTTCAATATAGGTGTACTGATGCGAATAGAAGCACTTCTTTGAGCCACACACACCGTCACCGAAAACTACTCAACATTAAATCGGATTCGGTTCAAAAAATCAAAATTTTAAGCTGGTCAGTGCATACATACAGTGGTCAAGTGTCAATTGAGTAATTTTCTAACGCGGAACATTAGATTAAGTCAGAGAAAGGATTCGGAACCGGCAATCGTTCACTGGCGATAACTGCAGCCTCACCGGACTGCTAAGTCAAATTCTACTCTGCAACTGACTAACTCCAGTGGCAGGAGTGGCAGACCACTCCACACAGCAAAGTGTGGAAAAAAATCTAGACCATATTTCAGTCAGAGGAAAAAGGTGTTAAAGGATTAAGCCCTCGGGCAAAATTTATGTCACGTTATATTATCATTTTCAATTCTGCATCTCATCCATTCCATGCAAATGCATCCTTTTGCTCAAAGGAAAGTGAGGTTTCACGCACACACCGCAGAACATTTGTTTTTACCAGTCGGAAAATCAGTAAGAGAAATAATACACTGGAAAGCTTTCCAAACCTTATAAAAAACGCCATGCTCGCTTTTGCCATCCTCTAGATCTGGCTCTCTAGCCGCCAGGCAAAAAAGAAATAAATCTTCGACGCCATCCCTAGTGAGGACGGGGGCGAGGAGGAGACAGAATCATCTCCGAAAGGACCTCGTGTCGCCCGCCTTGCCAGAACGGATGATACAATAAACGTCACACAAGTCAAACTTGGCCGCACGAAGAAAAAGCTAAAACGCCACCCGCCGCCGCTGCAGGTCCTGGTAGGAATGCGGAAGCTGTATCTTTTACCGGAACAATTGAGGAACTCCTCCGGCGAGTACACACACACGCATACACAATGAAAGTGACATTAAACAAACCCAGCGAACAAAGCGGTTCCCAAAACCTGCAGCAGAACTTGGCATCGCTTTGAACTAAGGCGGATCCTGGCCAGGAGTCATCTCGACTGGCGTTGCATATTTGATTAGACTTGTGAATTATTTAACCACATACTAGACTGGGGGCCAAAGCCAATGTGAAATCAGTTGTCATGCGGAAGTTGAAAATCGTTTCCCCTGCCGGAAGTAAGATTGTTACAAAAACGACTACCGTGGGATTTACTCCAAAGCAAACCATTTTCCAACTAAATAAGCACTTTGTGCAGGGGGGCGCCTTGGTCGCATTGCAGAAAATATAAATTGAACTTTTAGAACTGTGGTCACTTGCCGCGAGAAAAGACGTTACTGCCAGCCTGCGGCACGAAACATCTCCTGTAATGCGTTTGGCGACAAAAGTAATACCGGCGTTTGCGTTTTATTTTTATCATCAATGGAATTAGAACTCCTCCGGAGGGGACTCGCGCTCAGGAACAGAAGTGCAAGAAAGAACAGGAATAATAAAGATCGATGATTGCCGTCGACAAAACTGAGAGTTTGTGCCAGGGGCGATGGCTCCGGCGGTCATGCGAAACAGCATATTGATGATCAAGTTTATAAACGATAAAGCTTCGCTGGTAGCAGCAGCGGACCGAGCGAGGAAGATTGATTCGAGCTGGTAGCGGCTGAGTGAGAAATTTTTGCGACCGGTGTGGAAAACGGTATGAGGATTTGGGTATCCTAGAATTCGAAATCCGGCGGATGGACTGAACTTGAGTTTACATCATTTTTATCAATCCTGATGATCTGCCTTCTGGGTGGAGTGCTGACCCGCCTATATCGATGTGCGGGTACTGCTGGTAATTTGCGACGTTTTGACTGACTTTTTTAGATTTTTTACTTGATCTGTTATTTCGAAACATTGTTGATAGTTTCTGAATTCCTCTGCTGAAGTATCGGCAATTATAAACGAGTTCAGGTACACGAAAGGAATTCATCCATCAACTTAAAGAAGTCATACATAAATTGAAAACATGTTTCACAGATAGAAAGAAACATTTAATTTTCCGCGTTATCTAATGCACATCAAGAAAATGCTAGATTTTGCATACATTAATGGAATCTTCCATGTAAATTTAAGCCAAATATCGCTGGAATCAGGTCTGTTGTATGGAAGATTGCAGACAATATTGTATGCTGTATGCAAATTAGGTTGTTTACACTTGCTCTGCCTTGAAAAATTCAGACGAGGGAAATTTAAGGCGTCTGGTAAAATTCTTGTGTTGTTAAACAACTATGAAGTGTATGGAATGCTATATTTTTTATTACTAGAATTTTTGAAAACTTTCCGAAAACTTTCCCTGACATTCGGTGATTCCAATATGTTTTTGGCTCTCTATATATCATATGTATCTATACAACGGGTATTTTCTGCGAATCTCTCGAAGTTCCCTAAACTTTTTTCTTGAACTTCTGCAAAGCTTTGGGAACTGGTCAGAATAACCGTGAGAATTTTTGTGAATTTCCAGGAATTCTGTGAAAAAATCAGTAGAAAGTTCTGTCTTGGAAGATGTTTGGTTTCGGTTTCTGTTTAAGAAATCTACGTCGATTAGAATAGCCCTGGTCACTGGCAAAACCTTGTGGTAGTTTAAGTTCAACATGCGAGGTCCCAGGACTGAAAAGATCTGGTTCTTTTTGCACCATTTTGGAAAGAAGCACACAAGTGTGCCAGATCAGCGGTAGTAATGCAGCCCAAAAATGTTTCTGAAGAAAATCCTCGAGTAGTTTCTACTACGATGACTTTGACGTTGTACTGCTGGAGATGATGATCGTTGGTCGAGATACAATGTTTGCGAATAGTTGCATTTTGATCATATAAACACAGTTGAAAAAAGCTAAAATAGTTTATTATCACAAATCAGGGCTGCTTTTGGAAAACATTGCTACTAAGGGGAACTGTTCCATTATTCATCTCATGATCCCCTTCGTCATGCTGTTCTGAAATGTAGGTTTGGTGTATAAACAAGCATTGCTCCCTTTTGTTGTTAAGTTTGCTTACC
This sequence comes from Aedes japonicus, assembly GCA_034211315.2. Classification (NCBI taxonomy): domain Eukaryota; kingdom Metazoa; phylum Arthropoda; class Insecta; order Diptera; family Culicidae; genus Aedes; species Aedes japonicus. The sequence goes on along the minus strand of JASCZW010000084.1, from coordinate 242,622 downwards.
TTCAACAACAAAGAAAAATAAATAGAATTAACAATTAATAAAAAGTTAGAAATCAGATAGTTATGCGTCAAACTTTTTGTTTCCGAATAACTTTCAAACTGAGTGAACAGGATGAAAATGAGATTGGTAGCCCTAGATACTATACAGTGTGTCTCACAATAGGTGTCGCCTTTTTTCAGTCTTGGTTTATTTCAGCTGGGTAATTTTAACAGCGTAATTGGTTACACCCGTTCTGAGTGTATTCTTTTGCACATTGACTTATGACGCATGAAAGATAAATAAGCGATTCTGTTTGTTTATATTTATCGGCTACCGCTTTTGGAGAGCCATACGGTAGCAAGTTTTAAAATTACATCTGCAAAAGCTTAGACCGTGTCAGATATTCAATAGCCTTAAGCAGTTCGGAGTCAGTAAGCGTTTTGTTTTTTGTACCTTGGAAACGGTTCAAAGAAACTGGAAAACGTGTATCTTCAACACAAAGGAGAGGTGCCAGAACGAAGAAATTGATCAAATGTGTGAGGCGAATAAGACTGCCAATCCGGCCGTATATGGCCGTAAATTGAAGCAAACAATGTCCGATGCTTCCATGAACAGGCTCCTCAGGCATGATGGCATGCAAAGCGAGGCGATTTTTCTTACACAATTCCAGCTACACAGTTTTGAAGAAAAAATGCGGTAATATAGTCGCATCGGTAATGGTTACGACATCAAGAAGTTTTGCTGAAGAATTAAAAAACTGCGGAACTGGATAGAAAATCCTGTTACGAACAAATAACATGCGGAACGAGAGAAGAAGCTCTAACGTAATTCAAAAAGCTGGGTTTTTGGTAGATACACATAGAAAATTTCATGTAAAAAATAGATCTTCAGATGTACCCAAGCGAAGCGGCTAATAAGATATAAATTTACATCCTTTTAAAATTTACATTGAAAGAAACGCTGAACACCTACTTTTACTTACATCGCGGCATGGTGCCGTTTATAGAACAATTTTAATATGATTTTTAGAATTGTCATAAACAAAGATCGATAATTTTATAAACCTAACAAAACGGCATTTAGAGAGACGAACATATTTTTACTGCATAAAGGGTGTTCGATCAAAATTTGGCGGTCGACTTAAACATAAACCGCATTTCTTTCATCGTGCATTAAAAAATTTTCACACATTTTGAAGAGATTCTGTGCATGTAGCATCATGCCTCTATTTTGAGATTTTGAATTAGCACTTCAGTTATCAAAATGTCGTCGAAGAAGAAAAGCAACGCATCTAAAGTTTTGCGTGCATTTGCGAAAATCAAACTACTCCATAGGATTGGAGAAGTGTTGAATACCGATGAAAAACTGGGAGTGGCACCTTTAACCGTGGATGAAGAACTGAAAACGAGCTGGACTGCAACGACACAGAAAGTGGTGGCTCCAAATCTGACGATAAACAAAACACGTCGGACAAAGCACGATCGCGAAAGTTGTACGACGATGTGGCGAGATTTTGATTGCGGTGCGGACGGCGGTGAAACTTACGTCAAGGCAGACTTTAAACAGCATCCTGGACGGGAATTTTATGCGGCAACCGAACGAGGAAAGGTGGCGGCAGATATTTTCAATACATTAAACTGTCAAAGCTCGCGAATAAATATCTGGTGTGGCAGGCCATCTGTACCTGTGAAAAGCGAGCAACGTTTTACGTGCAAACCGGAACCGTCAACCCAGAACATCGGCGTTATGTGGCATCTACTGCCTTTCCTGAAGCGACAATTGTTCCGTTCTTTCTTTGGCCGAATTTTGCATCCTGCATGGAAAAAAGGCCATGCTGTGTAGTATGCTACCAACAATGTTCAAGTAATTGCCCAAGGACCATTACTACCCTCCCAACACGCCAGATCTCCGCTCAATCCAATGTTACGGAAGCATGCGTCAAACGGAGACAGCAAAAGACTCAAAAGAAAGCTGTTGTGAGCGAGAAACAGTTCAAGGCAAACTGGCAAAGGCAAACAGTTTCGCGGGGAATAAAGTGGACAAGGAGGCTGTACAAAATCTTATGGCAGGTGTTTAACGAAAGACCCGGCAATTCGCGTTCGATAAAAACCAAGGTTGGCTGAATATTTCTCCTGTATTCTGTATTAACTGAACGAAAAGAAAAAGAATTAGACTTATTAATAGCATCTTTGATCGACTCCACACACAGTACTGTTTGACCAAATTTTGATCGTACACCTTTATGTACGGATTGATTGCGTTCGAAAAGTTTATATTCAGAGTTGTAAACCATATTTTTCTAACAATTATCTTATAAAAGAAAGCTCGCTTTACAGAAAACTAATCGTTTGAAATGATAGCAGTACTAAAGATATCTATTTATTTGTGTTTTGTTTTCGATTAATTTGTGATACAATGTCCTGGAGGATTTCAAGCAGCTTTCAGGGCTGATTTTCAAATTCTACTATGGCCAGATATGCTACAGCTGAGCAATTCAGATTGAAGACGATATCTAAATTCCTCAAAAAATACCTTGTTGGGCAAGCAAAAGCTGCGTGTGGCGAAAAAGTGCATCTTTCTCACTACTGGCACAATCAACAAGGGATTTGCCAGAAAATGTACATGCAGAAGCGATTGACTACCCTTCGTCAAAAACCACAGAAAACACATTTGTTCTAAGACTATCTATCAAATTGTCCTAAATTACGTCCAATCGAGAGATATTGGGCTCTGATAAAGTGGAAGCTTGCTGAAAAGAGCAAGGAATAAAAGATATCAAACACTTACAACAAATTTGGACAGAGATGGCCACGGTGTCTGAAAAGTGCATATACAAAACTAATGGCTGGAATCAAGCGCAAGGTTTGAAAAATGCTATGCAAATACCGAATAACTATGTTTTGACTTACAGTGAAGTGTTAAATAATATCCCCAGAATCGAATAAACGACCACAATTGAAATATAATGCAGAAATTATTAAAAAAAAAAACATTAAGTTTTAGGTATCCAGTTTTATTATGGATGAATATATCTTTCTTTGAATGCAATGGTAAGTGATATGTTATTATAACTGCTACAATTTAAATTATATGGTCGTTAGGCTTAGACATCAATTATAAAATGTTCCTTCATTCAATAAATGCAGATTAATGTTAAGTAGGTGGATGCGGTGGTCATATTTCAAACTTCACCCAAAGATTGTTGCTTGTTAAAACTTTGAAAGCAACCTTTGCCGGTAGGGTCACTTAGATTTATTATTTCATTTAAAACAGGATTTTTATATTAGTGAATGTTCAAAGTTATCATTGAAATAAACATTGACAGTTTTGAACAATGCAACATACCTATATGAAATATTTCCAGTGATTGCTGCGAAAATCGAAATCTAACCCGGAAATTTATTGATTTATTAACGTTTACAATCTCCTTCATAAAGTGAGGCAGACAACTCAATGTGCCAATTCCAGGAACATTTGGCTGTATACGTGATTTGGAGTACATGAAACTCATTTATGTGTTCTTAACTAACATTAGCCTTAGATTGTAGTTAGTTTTACCTATATGTTCACAATAAGTTTTTTTTACCTGTGTATGTGTGTGCGTGCTTTTTTTTTCTTTTCAAAAACATTAAACTAAAAAACCGTTAATTATAGTTATAAGTAACCAATTAAATTATAATTCCCTATTAACCTCGAGACGGTCATGATAATCGCTCTATCTAACTTTTTTTTTAGATAAATGAAATGTATAAATATGATCTTGGCTCTGTAAAGTTGATTCTCGATTGAGCCTGCACAAATAAATGATTAATAAAAAAAAACGTTCACAATCAGACCACCTTTCGTCACGCTCTCATTTTTCGTACCCATACCCTTACACGAAAGAGTTCCAAAATGAAAACGGACAAATTAACAGGACGTTTTTAAGATTTTTGAAACTTTCTTATTAAACCTAACTTAGCAAATTGACGATTTCACATAGAAACTATTTTGATATGTTGCAGCCACCCGAGATATGAAAGATTATTAAATCAAATATAACTGTGTATAGGGTGTCCCAGAAAGTGCAAACATGATTTACTGCGAAACTACACAGAAATCAGATGACGTAGAGACAACTGATTTTACTGTATCTTTCTTTACATACTGAAAAAACAGGTTTGTGTGTGTCGGAGATTGGATTTTTGCAACGAAAGTCATCAAAATGTGAGGCATTTTTCGCCGAAAAGAAAGCGTCAAAAAATGGTGCTCTACTCCCCAATATTTCACTAACTCAACTGGCGAAACTGGAAAAATAGCTGAGTGTCACGGCGGTTTTCAAAAATACCATCCGGAAGTTAGGTGTGGATTGTAGCCATGCAGTTGCGCCGGAATGTGGTCGAAAACAAGGACCAATAGACTTAAAGATCATGATAGCTTTATGAATCAAAGAAGGTAGTTTTGTTCGAGAGGTTGCCAAAAGCTGGGTACTTCTAAGAATAACTAAGAGTTTATAATTATAAATCAGGCGAGTAACAGTAACAGTTTTTACAAAATTACTCTCGGTGAGGAAAATAGAGACGTAGATATTCGTTAAAATAAGTCATTCCAAAAATGTAGCACGATAAAAATACCGCTATGTATCATGACATGAGAGGGCTCTAACTTTACGTGCCAGATAGAAGTTGTGCAGATACACTACAAACATTTAATTTTCGAATTTACTAGTAAAAACTAGACGTCGTGTATAAAAATAAACCCAAAGGAGAATATCTGTCCCGTGTAGACAACAAGGCAGAATGTAACACAAACAACCGATAGAACCATCACGAAGCCGTTGGGATGCATGAGGCACGATCAGTTCTTCTTGCCTGTCGAGGTGGCGGATGCTTCCGTGCATTGACCTACCCCGCATTGGCGATGTAAGGCAAGGAATGCGAGCTAGATTCAGTACTGCTATATCAAGCCCTTCGCTCAAGTCCTTACACTGACGGAACTTTCAACACTTTCTTTCCATATCTGATTGTTTCCAGCAAACATTACTATCCACTCTTGGAAGTCTCATGGTGATGAGCGAACATTTCCTTCTACACCATTATTGTTAGTCCACGTACGGAGAATACAAACATAACTATTATAGTAGTTACTGTTGGTGATCAGTGCTGTAAATAGTCACTTCGACCCAATGCTCTAGATTTATCAACAACTCGTTCCAGAAGCTGATTTTTAAAAAAGCATGTATAGAAGAAATTATTGTGCTTGATTATTTTCATAAATTTGGTTCACAATGTATTATTCTAACTTGATAACCTAAGACGTGAGAGCGCAATATCTCGAATATTCAAATGATATTCATCAATGAATATCGTTCGAACATTTACAGTGACTGTAACATTTTCTATATACCAGTTAGGACAATGCATTGTTAGACAAAGTTGTAGAATTTGTCAAGAGCTGCAATTATCATTTACACATTCATAAATTCGGCTTCAGAACCAAGTTATCGGTATATTTATCTATTTCACAAAATACATTTTACACACTGGTTGTGATTCTTTACAGCGGTTCGTTGACCTAGGCGCCCACTTTCTATGGTATAAATTGCACGGTGTTTCGTGCAAGGAGTCAAAATTTATTCCGTTGATAATCCAACGTGGTACCACTACAGCCGGGAAGTCATCCAGTGGTACCGCTATAATAACGTAGATATTATCGATAAAAACATAAATACACCCAACTGCCCGCAGTTCCGGCCCATCGAGAGATTTTGGGCATTAATGAATGATTTTGGGCATTAATGGTAGCTTAATAAAAGTGGAAAAACGGCTCGGGACGCTACTTAGATGCCCAAAATGTGGAACAAATGTGCCAAGGAAGTTGACTTCGGAGGTGTGCAGCGTTTTATGGGAGGAATAAAGTGCGAATTGTCATTAGAAACGAAGAGAAATGATTTGTATTGATATTTTTTCCTTAAAGTACGGTGAATTACCTTTGTTTTGATGTATCAAACTTATTTTTACGTCAATCTGCTACCGAGATACAGATGATTTTATTATTTCGGATTTAAATGGACATAGCTGGTTGGAATAGAATATATTCGAAGTAAATAAGCAAATTTTATCGTGGTTTTTATAAGTCAAAAAAACCATTTTTAGAAGTCAAAAAAACATTGCCTGTAGAACCTTTATGAAGCCAAGAATGCTGCTTGGGTAATATAATAGGTAAAATATGATAAAATAACAATTAAATTTCATCATAAATGAGACGAGCCAAATTCAACTGAATTTCTAAAGAGTTGAATTAATTTTCAGGAGCAGGACAGAATTCCATCGTTACACAAGGACAAAGGGAAAAAACGGCACAAAAACTTTTTCGGTCTCTTTTCCTATAGGCTCGATTTGTCATCCCAAACTGCTGTTACTGCTGTGGAAAGGTTTCACACTTGAAAGTTGTTTGTTATTTGAATATCACACCTGTCTCTCAGGTCGAAGGTACAAAAGCGTCCCAATTTATTCCAGCTGTGAGTCATTTTTCGACTAACGCGTGAAGTTTTGGATGATAGCTTTGCCGCGCACATGATCGGATGTATCTCAAAACTGAAATTAGTAATTGGCTTCCATTCTCTCGGAGAACTCCCCAGAAGGTAACGCCTTTTTTGTGGCAAATTAAGACAGGCACCGCTACCGTCGTTGAAATTTCCATAACCGTCCAGAGCCCATGATGAATCGTAAGTTTATGATAAATCAAGAGAAGCGGAATTCAAACATAATAAACACGCCCCACCAGCCTGGAAGAAAGCTGAAGCAAAGTGAAATAAAAATTTTCCGCCTCTCGAAGCGAATGAATAACGAAACCACAAACTTTTACCAAAAGTTTACATCCTCCCTCCACCCACCGCCCACAGCGAGCCTCTTGAAGAAACCACATGAATTCTTCCCGAAACAAAAAGACCCTGTTGACACTGGCGCTGGCAAATTGAACGCATCGGATTATTGCTTTAAGGTGGAGAAAATGCCTGTCTGCGCATCCCTCGAGAAGACCCGGGCCCCGACGTAGGCAGATATCATCACGAAAAGTATTTGATGACCGCTCAAACCAGCACCCGGCCGAACGAAACCAGCAGCCTCAAACAACAGAGGAACTACTTAACCGTTTTTCACCGACGCCGTTGCTGTTGCTGCCGAGGCCCGGATGGATGCAAAACCGGATAAAAATTTTGTTGATCCGAAGGGGGAGGGGGATGGAAACTTTTCGTGCCGGTCGGCTGGAAAGACAGAAACGACCGAAATATTAATATTTATGACTTAGCTATGACGATACTTATTGAACGATGCTCGTGTCGATATCCCTCTTGAGACCAACTCGAGTGCTGCAGGAGAAGGGGAAACTAATGCTGCTGGCCTTGGCGTATGGCTTCGATCGCCTGCAACAGCGGCTACCGGCTGCTACAGAAATAATGTTGATCTTCACGCTCCAGCAGCTGTTTACGCGGGACTTGCCATTTTCGGGGAAATTATCGGATGAGTTCGAGATCGCAAGCGGTTTGCACAACCAAGTGGAGGACACGATTAATTGGGCAGGCTCGGGTAGGTTTGGCAGTGAACATACCGTGCGTTTCATCTATCTACGGGTGAGAGGCGCTGGAGGTGCAGCAGCTGGCGTGGATACTGCTGGTCGGTCACATCTGCATTATTATTTTTTTGAGTAAATGAAAGTTTTCTAGGCGAAACGTACACCACTGAAATACGTGTCCGATATCTATGTGGACCAAGGTTTATGGATCTGATGATACATTTTTCATGATTTGACCAGATTAACTGCACAGAAAATAAATCTGAATTTAAAATATGATGTAAATATCAGAGCATGTAAAATTATACTTCATTCCACACGGAATGGAATAGTTTTAACAAAGACGAGCTTTTGCATACAACATTTTCGGCAATTATTGGAATGTCTATTGTAATTTAAATTTGTATGTTTTGTGACGCTCGATGACCCACTAGAAGTAAACCTCTTGAAATGATACAGGTAAACTACGAACTTTTTTGGTGAGAAACGTGGATTATTCCTCCCGTCAAATTTCCAAATTTAACTCCCATTTTTCGTATTCCAACTCTTTTCTTATTCTTATTCCAAGCAAAAGTATTCACAATTCCGAAGAAGAAATGTAGCCGAAGAAATTATGGAACTGACGCGTCCAAATAAATTCAATCAAATGTTGGCGTAAGGTTTTCAAAGGGAAAATATATTTCTTCAAATAGTCTAAATTGAGGGATAATTCCAGTTTGTAATTTTAAAATGTGTGTAGTTTCGGATGAGGTAGTCACATACATGTCTGCATATTATTCTTTCAGACCACAACAAGAAAAATGATTCGGTATATACAGTACATCATTGTAATATTCCTCGTGATAAACTGACTTTTCAAAGATTCCAGTATATATCCAGAGCGATAACTACACAGAAAAATAAATCAATTTTAACAAGCGCGTAAATATTTCCCTAGTTTAAATCCAAGCCAAAGATGGCGTAAACAACAAAATGGTTTGCAATCTTTCATGCGCCATACAACAATGTTTGCCATATTTCATACAACAGACTAGATTCAGGCGTTATCTGGCTAAAATTTACATAAAATATCCTACTATTTTTGCACAAATTTCAATATTTATTTTCATCTGTGTAGGCAAACTAGGGCTTACTAAGGGACGAACCGTGAACATTTTCAGCAAATGTTTAGTGAAATATTGAATGAAATGCCTAAAGAGATCGTGAGTGCCAGCTGTAATGCTTTTCTTCGACGCAACCGTCTGGTTTTTAAGACAATGGAAAATAATGAAAACTAAATGAACTGTAATAAGTCAAGACAAATGTTCAGAATACATCGAACAGAAATACACTGAAAATTCAAATAGCTACTCATTTTAATGGCCATACGCTTTACTGACAGAAATTACCCCTCACTCTGTATAACTTAGTGAGACCAATCCAAATACAGGGCTGGTAGTGGGCTTATGGATAAATAATAGTGACTTTAGTGACTAAAATAATAAAAATAGTGACCAAATAGTGACTAAACAGTGATTTCCAAAGTTAAGTATTTTTTGATCTTTTATACATTTTTTGTATAAGAACTGTAAAAATTTACTAAGTGATCACCCTCGTTTGCAAAAAGGAATAATACTGCGGCGCAGTGTCACTTTTTGTGTTTTTTTTTTGTAAAGAAGCGACGAAATCAAGCGATTTTTTTTCTTCTACGACCTCCTAGACTTGGTCCACAGCTCGTTTTTGCGAAAACGGGTCTATACGCACAGTTGAAACGCCTTCCAGCATGGTCTGTGCTAGAATTATTTCTGACATATCGTGCTTCTCAATTCCTTTTTTGAGCCGTTGCCATGTGAAGCTGTTTTCACTAACTTAAGCACCTCAAGGTATTTTGGCTGTAGCCGTTTTCTTAGTAAAAACTGGTTCCAATACTCCTCAGTTCTGTACTCTGTACTCAAAGTCAGCACCAAGCGTTTTAACTAGTTCCATTAGTTAATAAGAAGATCATAGTTGACCTGAATTGGAAGTAACTTGGCGATTTTCACAACATACTTGGAGCTTTCACTGAATGCATCCAGCTGGTGAGTTGAGGCATTGGATATATTTTTAAACGAGGTCTGCAAACCGGACTTTTGACCTAGGAATACATCTTTATTTTCTATACTGGGGTACCATTAAAAAAAAATCGCACGAAACGTGGTTAGGTTTTGAGCATTAATGTCTCAGTCATTTCTCAATTGGTTTTCAAAAATTTTACACCAATCGATCGAAAGTATTTCAACGCATCAATTTCAAAAGTAAACATTGTTGATTTCAGCCAACGTAATATTGAAAAAAATTTAAATGTTAAGCCTAGTCTTAAAAAGTAAATTGACTCCTTCAGTTCTAAGGGGTAACATATGACCCCAAAAGGATAATAGCTGTATACAATCACACAGTCTGAACAAAAGTGTACACTGTCTTCGGAAAATTTGTTTTCCATCAATTCTTCTATCTGGGAAATATAGATAAAACTTATGAGTTGAAGGCCTAATTAATGACCTAGAAAATCGTGATTATGAAGAAGTTAAGGAAGAAAAAATAAATGCCTAGTTAATAGTGTAAAGCGTTGTTAAAGAATATTGTATAATCAAATTCTCGTTGATAAACGTTTAATATGTTTGTATCTTTCTGGGATGTTCTAGGCCATCCAAAATGTACTTGAGTTCTGAACTTCAGATCTTCAGTTGTAACAGTAGCTTTTAGAGAATATAAAAGCTTACGATGTTTATTCAAACATATTGAATGAGCCTTTTGGAATAAACAGTCATTATTTGATAACTCGGTGATGTTCTAGTTCATCAAAACTGTCCTTGAGCTTAGAACTTAACATCGACAGTAGTCACTATAGCTTTTTGGGCTATACAAAGCAACGCCACGTATTCAACCATATTCAGCGAATATTTTCGAACATAAAAAAAAACATCATGAGATGAACGGAGATAATCTAGGTCATCCAAATTATCTTTGAGTTCAGAACATAAGATCTACAGTTGTAACAGCATGTATTTGGAGTGTGTAAAGGGACAAGATGTATTTAACAATATTGATTGAATAGTGTGGAAGGTTTACAAACATAATGTGACAATCTTGGGATATTCTAGGTACTCCAAACTGTCCTTAAGTTCAAAACATAAGATCTACAGTTGTAACAGAAGTTTTTTAAGCTATATATGGTGACCATCTATGTTTAAACATATTCACTGATTCTTTTGGATAGTCAACAGTAATTATTTTATAACTTTAAGATCCCCTAGGTAATCCATACCGCTCTTGAGTTCGTAACTGGAAATATACGGCAGTAACAGTAGTTTTTTGGGCAATACAAAGTTAGGTCGCGTATTCAAGTATATTTAGTGAATATTTTCGAACGTAAAAATACATAAGAAGATAATCTTGTGAAGGTCTAGGACATCCAAACTGTCTTGGCGTTCAGAACTTAAGATTTATGGTTGTAACAGTAAATTTTAGGCAAAACAAAGTGACAATAAATATTCAAACATATTCAATTCATATTCATAAAGTTAAAAAAAAAACAACATATAGATATATGACATGTTCTAGTTCATCCAAACTATCCTTGAGAACATAGGCCCAATAGTTGTCACAATCTAAAATCTTAAAATCTTCAGCCTAAGATTATAAGTTTGGAATTATATCTAAAAGTTATCAGCTTTTTGGACTAAACAAAGTAACAATATGTATTTGACCAAATTATGTGAATCTTTCGGAAGGTAAACTGATATGATAAGATATCTTGGGATTTTGAGGTTCATAAAAATTGACCTTGAATGCAGAACTTAAGATATGCAGTAGTAACCGTAGCATTTTGGGCTATACAAAGCTACGATAATTATTCAAACATATTCAATGAACATTCTGATACGTCCACAGACATCATAGGATAACCTTGCTAGTTTCAGTTCATTCAAATTTTCCTTCAAAATTTAAGGTCTACAATTGTAATAATTTCTTTATTAGCTATACAAAGTTAAGTTAGTTTGTTTTGCATAGAATATCCCAAGATTATCTCATCGTGTCAGTTGGTCTTCCAGGGCATTTATTGAATATATTGGAATACATATCATAACATGTAATAGCGGAAAAATCTACTGTTACAACTGTACATCTTAAGTTCTAACCTCCTGGGTTGTTTGGATGACCTAGCACATCTCTAAACAATATTTCCTAGTTTATTCAATCATTTCTATGCTTTTCAGTATCAAATCCAACAGAATTCACCAAATTGCTCGTATAAGTAAGGCCGGCAAGGACAGGTAGCAAGTTCTCAATATTGTTGAAAATGTCCTCTGTAAGTGAAGTATTCGCAAGCCACACCGTGGGCTTACAAACTCTAAAGACGATGGTTCACACCAACCTTTCTAGATCAGCGTACATTAGATGTATGATTGGTTCTTCCCTCTAGAAGAAACCTTAGAAAATATAATTGATATAGATTAGTTTGCTTATCAATAGCTTGTAAAATTTATCACAAATTTTTAGATCAAATTCTACTTAAAAAGTTTTACAACTTTACAGAATACAAAAAATAACAATCAAAAGTGTAGAAAACCCATAATGGGGGAATCCATTAATTCATACTGGTGGGGATCAGTATTTGCACCACTCACCGTTGTTCTCTCCGAGATCTATAAGTTATAGATGACGAGAAGAGCAAATGTGTGAAATAGGCGGTGCATGCTAAAAATAAAACCAACAGCGGGAGATAATTTCTCACCCGTGTTAGGCAGTATTAGAGACGGACAAATCGCTAGAACTAGAAACAAGCAATAGGTAGTATAAGAGCCCGATCGGTTGCATAACCTTTTGTCAGTCAAGGGGATTTCCCCCCTTGCCTATCCTGCATGGGGTAGTATGACAAAGGGTTATGTGCCTGATCGGATACTACCGTTCAAATGCCCTCCGCTCGGTTTCAATCTTGTATCTTTCAATTTCAAAGCCTGCCGTTACTCTATACGGAACTATCAATACACTTTCTCTTCATGTCTATTTGTTTTAGCAATAAAATTACTGTTCGCTCCTAGCGCTTCGCATGGAGATGAGAAATTATCTGCTTCTGCTAACTTCATCAAATTTACAACTTTGCCAAAAAAGCCCTTTATCTGATTTACAATTCGTTCCCACTTTTCTCGACTATTTGTATACCAAAAGAGTAGTCCGCTTTTTCAAAAACTGATTCCAACAAAATATTTTTGAAACAAAGTGAGTATAAACAAAAAATGACTTGATTATTTTATGTAGTTTCTTAATTGGACAATTTTGTTTGCAGATTGATAACGTTTTAAGTTTTCACTCCTATCCTGTTCGATTCGTCATGGATTTAACTGGGTTTATTTGTATAGAAATATGAAAAATTATTATGAAATAGCTGGAACATTGTAAACACAATAAAAGGTGTTATACTATGGGACCACGTGCGTCGTATTCAAGCTAATCTAGAGTGCTGTGACCGGCTAGCGCTCTGCATTTGACAAGTTCAATTGAGGTAGAGGTGAGACAGCGTTCGCCAGGGCATCTAGTTTTACTTCCCGACTTTTATGTAGTATTGCCAGATCGCTTAATTTGGTTGACTATTTTACAATAGTAACAAGTGATTTTTTTAAACTTTTTACAATCGACGGTGCGAAAATAGTGACTTTAGTGACCATTTTCCGAAAAATAGTGACTTTAGTGACTTTTGGATGCAAATAGTGACTTTTTAGTGACTTGACTCAAAATAGTGACCAAGTCACTAAAAAGTGACCCGCTACCAGCCCTGCAAATATGAAAACCATATTTAACATTCTTCAGGTGTCAGGGTCATATTAACTAGGAAAGGATTAAAAATAATACTACAACTTTTCAAAACGTGCATCGAGACTGTTTGAATTTTCTTGACTTTTCCTAAATCAGAGAAAGTTACGTTTCTGCATCGAACCTAATTTTTTTTAGAAATTTCTGAAGAGCTGTAAAATATGTTACGATTAAGGTGTTTTGGGGTCATATTGACGTACATTGTAGAAACTATACATGACCTAATTTTAAAGTCTTTGGAGTCGAAATGCTCTCAATTTTAAGTTTCTGGTGATTACTGCCCGATAGCCCACAATGAATCTAGAGGGCATGTTTGGTCACAATCTGTGAGGCGGCGACAGAAACATGTTTTCATCGGAACATGCTTTTCGATGGCTACTTCTAGCCTTGAAATGTACCTAAAGGATCACATTGGCCTTTCCGGGACAATCGGGATGCTCCGGGGAACCCTTCCGGAAGAGACAAATGCAAATTTTCGCCGAAATATGCTTTTCGACGGCTGAAATTTCATAATTAGAAATCAGAAGAAAAATTAGTATTTTCCATTCTTTCCATCCTCGTACTAATAACTCTTCAGTGTCTTGTACTAATAACTCGACTGAGTCGAGTAATTAGTACGAGACACTGAGGAAGTCTGCACATTGTAGACGAAATACGCGTATCTGTCAAGATAAGCAAAGGTAGTTGGAATTAAATGGAAAATATTAATTTTTCTTATGATTTCTAGTTACATAAGTATTCCTTTAAACAGCTCAAACATAATATCAGATATGATGATGATGATGATGAAATACTACCATCTATTGTAGCAAGGTAACTTTCCATAGCAGTGGAATAATCTGAAAAACGATTTGATCAGGATTCTACTGTTGTTTGTGATCTTCAAGCTCCTGTATGAAGGGCCAAAAACGTTTGGGCGGGCCCGTAAGCAGAGACACTTACGCGAAACCCGCGAATAAAGGGAAGAGAATCTCCTTCCAAAAGCAAGTTCACACATACAGCATTAGAGTCGAGCCCTCGATTGACAGAATAAACCCAATAGATGGGGTCGAAGAGCCCGCCCTCGTTCCACGAAATGTTAACAATAGGGAGGAGGCAGTCCCATGCTCCCTATCCAAATCGTTTCACTTGGGTGCCCTGATGGTCCCTCCCTTTTCCCGTTATATATTATGTCGATATGATGATATTCAGTATATTTTGTAATGGTGTAATGTTGATTACTTACGTTGTGCTAGAAAATTTGTCTGAAAGTAAAATTGGTTAGGGTTTATACCGTTCTTTATTGCTCTGTGTTGTCTCGATGTTACTGCATTCGAAGAGTTTACTTTAGGATGACGATATGATATTGCTCGTGTTCATAGAATAGGGAAGAGAATAGAAAGGAAAAGGGATTAGTGATTGGTAACACGCTATGCGCATGTGAGATTTTCATGGTGATATTCTCACAACGGCCGTTCAGAATGGTTCGACGGATACATATGAGAGATCATAACAGGGCAATGATCCCCCATCGCATCTTCAAGTGATCATTACAAGCTGTCCATTTGGTTCAGGCACTTTTGAACGTTGATGGGGCAGCCGATTCACACATGAAATCTGCCGCGACCAACTCGACAGAACGCGCCCATACCCCTTTCTGAACCGAAGGGCAGGGCAGCTCAAACATAATATCAGATATAACTACAAAGCCGAAGTGGTCCTACACATCTGAAGTAACTCGAGTTCCTATATTGTTTTATCTGTCCTATCAAAAACTCTCCGTTTTTTTTAACATTTTAGAAGGTCCTATCTGCTACCTAAAGGCTGCCAGACAATGGGTGAGCTAGCTCTATTTTGTTTCACTAGATGATGTAGGTTAGCAAACATTTTTTTCTCCTGATTGGCTTGAAATGTTCGTAAATATGCGTAAGTATATCGCAAATCGTCTCCAATTTTTTGTCATCTATATGTTTCTCTAGATTAATTAGAACTGTGGCACAGGGGAATTTTTTTTTTCGTGTGCTGAAGAACTGCCTAATGTTGGAGCAATTATTTGGTATTTATTGAGCGCTTCTGTACATCAAGGTTTATAATACTATTTTTTACGATAGTGCACCTGCTAATTGGGGTATTTTTGGGATATTCCCACTACGAAGCCCAAGAGAGCATTCAAACTTGTGAGATCCATATGTCCCTAATATTTGTATCTTCAGCAAAGTTGTTCATAACGGTTCATAAGTACCGGTAGGTGGATTGATTTGGAATTGATGCTGAGAAGCCCTAGTAATCAGGTGAAACTATATGCTTTTGTAGGATCTACATTGTTCGCTCCACGAGTAATCGAGCTTAACGCAGACCTTATCGATTGAAAAAATAGGAGTGAATAAAGGCTGTACTCGAAAAAAGAAGACACAACTATAAGCTTGAGAGTGGCTGACGAAACCGAAGCGCGTCCTGATGGACGAAGAGACCTACATTAAGGCGGACACAAATCAATAGCTGGGGTAGGTGCCATCGTTGGCCGTTCCTGAGGAATTAAGGAAGAAGAAGGTGGATAAATTCACCAATAAGTTCTTTGTTTGCCAGGTCATCCTTTCTGTGGTCTCACGGAGTCGGGACGCTATATTGACCGGAATTGGTATCCTGCCGCTACGCTCAGCCGATGTTAGACTGGTACAGAGATAACAATGTTGTTTTTATACCAAAAGACAACCCACCGAACCCCACGGAACTTCGTCCGATTTAGAAGTTTTGGGCCATCATGAAGGCTAAACTTCGTAAAACACCTAAAGTATTCCAGAACGAGCTGCCTTTGATGAAACAAAGGTATCATATTAAGGGTATCACAAGAAGTCGTCAAGGGCACAATTCAGGCATTCGGTCATAGAAAGGAGATCCAATAATCCAACGAAGTAGAAACTTAATCCTAATGTTGTTACCTATTCTCTGTAAGTTTGAAGAAAATGCGACTTAAAATAAATTTGTGGCAACCATTTTTGCTTGTTTAATTTTTTTCCTGGTTGCTGTCTTTAGGACAACTCGACAGTGTTTTCCAATCCTGATTCTTTAAAAGGATTTTACCTTTGTGAAATTTATTTCGAATATCAAGTGCAGCCTCCTAAAGGGTGATACGGTCAAAATTTGGTCAAGGGAAAACGCGTGTAAATCGGTGAAATCGTTTATTTAAAAAATCAAATTAAATTTCTTTTTCAAGTTCAATTAGTATAAAATTCAGGAAAAATATTCAGTTAGGCTTCCGCTTTTCCAAATCCGAATTGCCGGGCCTTACGCTTGACCCCTGCCATCATATTTTGTACAGCCACCTTGTCCACCTTCTTCGCCGCAGAAAGCCAGTTTGCCTTGAACTGCTGCTCGTCCTTAGCAGTTTTTTTGGTCTTCTTTAGGTTCTGCTTGACAATAGCCCAGTATTTCTCAATTGGGCGGAGCTCTGGCGGGTTGGGAGGGTTCTTGTCCTTGGGAACCACCTGCACGTTGTTGGCGGCGTACCACTCCATGGCCTTTTTACCGTAATGGCAAGATGCCAAATCCGACCAAAACAGTACGGAACAACCGTGTATCTTCAGGAAAGGCAGCAGACGTTTATTCAAACACTCTTTCACGTAAATTTCTTGGTTGACAGTCCCAGAGGCTAGGAAAATGCTGCTTTTCAAGCCACAGGTACAGATGGCTTGCCAAACCAGATATTTCTTTGCGAACTTTGACAGTTTCGTGTGCTTGAAAATATCTGCTACCTTTCCCCTTCCTTTTGCCGTATAAAACTCCTGTCCCGGAAGCTGCTTGTAGTCGGCTTTGACGTAGGTTTCGTCGTCCATTACCACGCAGTCAAACTTCGTCAGCATCGTCGTGTACAGCCTCCGGGATCGCGCTTGGCCGTCGTATGTTGTTTATCATCGCGATTTGGAGTCACTACCTTCTTGTAAGTCGATAGTCCGGCTCGTTTTTGGCTCGATGCACGGTTGTAGACGATACACCCAGCTTATTTGCGGCATCTCGGAGAGATAGGTTAGGGTTTCGCTTGAAACTACCGGCAACTCTCTTTGTCGTCTCAGCGGCTTCCGGTTTTCGATTTCCCCCGATCCAGACTTCCTGGCTGTCGACAAACGTTCCCAAATACTTTAATTACATTTGTAACGGTTGATTTGGCAACTTTTAGCGATTTTGCCAACTTTGCGTGCGAGTAGCTCGGATTTCGCGATGCGCGAGCAAAATTTTGATACGCTGCTCTTCTCTTGCTTGGACGGCATTTTGACAACTGAAGAGTGAATTCCAAAATCAAAATAGGAGCAACATTCTACACACACACACACTTTCAAAATGAGGGGTGTTCAGGTTTTTTAAATGCAAAATTGAAAGAAATACGTCAAGTTGATATTGACCAAATTTTGACCGTATCGCCCTTTATTTGACCGATTGATTTGAGATTCTCGTTTGTGAGCATGTACAATTTGGAATTCTGTGGCAGCAAGATCAACAATAATACGGAGATCTAATCAACAATAAGTTGAGTTGATTAGATCTCCGTTGAGGTCAATTTTCAAGCTTGACTCAAGTTATAAAATAGATCAAAGGTTTGCATGATCATTGGCGCCTATAAGTGAAACCATGCTGCAAAACAATCGATCAACCACCAGGCAGTTCTTGTCCAAGCGGAAGAATGCCAAAACCATCGGCTCCTTAATCTTCTGAACAGTTTTCAAAAAACATCATCCTTCTAAATTTTCAGAATCTCAAAAGAATAGCTCTGCTTACTAGCGGTTCAAAATACAACTTCTAATTCAGATATAATGTATACCAAATCACATCAACATTTCTCGACAACTCATTCAAAACGACGTAGTTTTTTTCTTTTGTTGCACAGCGATTGTGATTTTTCAAGTTTTGTTTTTGAGATTGTTTTTACCTGTGATTTTCATTGTAGTGTATTTGTACGCGATTGTTTGAAGTAGTAATTGTATTCGTGCTGTTCGTTGAGAAAAGGACGACATGAAAATATTTCCCGGGTAGCGGAGCGCTATTCAAATGCATCCTTTAGCATTACATGGGATGGCTTGCTATACTAAATGAAGACTGAACATCAGCAACAATTTCCGGTGAGATCAATCTGGTTATAACTAAGTTTGAACAATACTACTAAATACGTGCCATCCATAATTTGCTTTGGTGATGGAAGCGTATGAACAATACTAATATCCATTTGATATTTTTAGCGTGTTTATTCGGGGATTGTAAGTGAAAGTTATCTCGGAATGGAGGTGAGTAACCATGCATTCTGAAATGTGTTACCCAACATAGCTTCCACCTCTCAACTCCCGGGTTAAAAATGTTTATAGTATCAGACAACAGTTCGTATAACTGCAAACATGTTTCTTCCATTAAAGCACTGTCGGACGGTGGGTGTTGCATTGTATATACACATAATACACATAACTTATTCAAAACGACGAATTTTGATTTGGAAAACAATGGTATAATGCAGGCCAAGTAGGAAATGGGTAGGAATATGTTGACGTGATAACCGATTTATTGGAAGCCGAGAACACCTTTGCACTTCCACGAGAAATCACTGGGATGTTGGATAAAATGAATGGGTTTGCAGCGGGATCCGTTATGGTAAACGGTGTGCTGAATTCAACTGACGTCGGTAGCGAATAAGATATTTAACTATGTACCCGATTTATTCTCTGTACAGTGATGCACATTAAAGTTATACAAATTTTGGCACCATTTTAAACCAACAGTAAGCTGCTGTTGGGGCCACTCACAAGTGTTGGTGGTTTATTTCAGCAGAGGACTTGAGGACTGATTTAAACCAACAGTAGGGATGCTGTTCGGGCCACTCAAAAGGGTGGTTGGGTGGTTTATTTCAATGGAATACAAGAATCTTTCATGATGGCGGGTTCTTGTTTGCGTGAAAAAGAGTGTTTGAGTGAGAAATTGAAAAACTGTTCAATCTTTGATTACATCCTTGTTTATTGACTCAGAAACGTCGTTTTGAATAAGTTGTATAGATTTGCTTCCAGCTATAATAAAATCGTACGAACTTTGCCTCCAGTAGTTTATTTTTGTACTTTGCCATTCCAACCGATCTCACACTCTCGCTTTCAACTCTACTTTGACAATTGTTGCCAATGCTCCTTGCGCAAAACAGCTACATCGAAAGAACTCGAATGTGCATAATCATAACAAAAAATCGCAAAATTTTCGGGATTACTGAATTACTGGATCGCCTAGTCGTTCCGGTCCAACTTTTGACATTGGTGATGGGCTCTTCCAACACGCTATTCCATACAAGTACACACATATGGTAAGCACTCTACCATACCTAATGTTTAACTGGGCTTCAGTCACTCCAAAACATCCTCTCGGCCCTGCTGTCGGAAGTCATGAGAGAGTCTTCCACACGACATTATCAAGCAGGTACTCGACTTCCGCATCACATCCGGCTCCTAATAGTTTTGTGATTTCTAACACACACTCCAGCGATATCAGCAATGGCTCCAATCCTTGTCATCTTCTATCGAAACGTGAGGGGTTTACGCATGTAGACTACTGAAACACGCTTAATGCTTTTATCTTATCCTGGTTTTCAGTGAAACATATTCAGAATTGTGAGCTATCGTCGGTTTACCGAATCTTTCATTTAGACCGTAATCAACCGTATTGTAGTTACCAGAGGTGCAGTTGTACTGTCAATTCTAAGAATTCATGCACGTCGGTCTCGCTCGAAATTTTCAGTCATCTGGAGCTAGTAGCTGTGTCACTAGTCATCACTGAAAGTTATCTCCATCCTCTCTTCAGTGCAGATTTATACACATCTCATTCACGCTAACACGCTCCAGACTATCCTTGAAATAATTCTGTCACTTGGCGATAACAACCCCCCTTTATCTGAATGCGAGCTTTGATGACAATGTGAATGGTGGAAAAGTTCATCTACCGTAGAGGTATTGGGTCTCAAGGGATCGAAGCTTGCTAATGGACTATTTCAAATCAATTTATATCGTAATCAAAATAAGAGACTTTTTAGTCTGGCCCGAACCAGACGCTGTCAACATATTTGACTTATTGCTGACAATTATGAATAATCGAAAATTCGAATGTCCTCCTTAGATAATCTGCCAAGAAGGATGATATATAGAAGATTGTCGGAAATATCACTATATTTGAACAGTTTTCAAATTAGTTTTTATTTGGAAGTTTATTTGGACATATGAAAGTATCATCAGAAAAAGACATCGAATGGAATGGTTGCTGCCATGGGAAGAGTATCGGAAGTGTAACCCTATACATTTCAGCAAGGCACAGATATTCCAATACTAAAAAGCATAACTAGCCCAATCATTAGTTTGCTGCAACTCGTCATTTCCAGCCGCATGTAATGTTTATATCCAATAGTTGTTCAGCCAAACGAACCATCATACGTTGGCATGTCTATATTGTAGCCTTCTCTTTCCAATTTTTCGGATCCATTTGGTTGATGAGCCTTTCCCTAAGCAAAGGCTCTCAACAAGCTGCAATGATTGTTTTTTTTGCGGATTCGTCATTCGATGGTTTTCAGCACCCAAAAAAATCCCGGACCTGCCTGCAGGCGTCATTTGTTTACTCTTTTTTGTTCTTCGATGAACTCTCATTAAAAATACATTACATGAAATACGAGCACAGCGGCGGCATCAGCAATGTTGCCGAGCGGAAACCAGGCAAAGCCGAAGTTATAATAGGTTAGGAAACCAGCGAAGAAACACGTTACAGATTGATTACTCGCACACAGAACACAAAAAAACACATTCTCGCTTGATTTCCTTCTTTGGCGTAAACATTGCCAGTGTGTCCCCAGCGGTAAGCAGAGCATGTCCTTTTCGTTATGTGTAGTTCTGCTCCCACAATTATTCTACTCATGCACCATGAACGTGTACAACGTACATCCCGCACAGCATCCCGGCTAGAAAACAAGCAGCAGCAGCAGCAACAACAACAACAATACTAGCAGTGGCACACAAACAGCAGAAATTACCCCGTTTCGCATAACAAGGCAAAACTTCAATTTGTCGTTTTCCGGCCCGTTGGAATCGTTTTTGTGCTGGCTCTGGTCTCCTGCAAATGCATTGCCCCAAGTTCTCGTACCTTCCTACTACTGCCCATCACTCAACTCGGAGGGTGGTGGCGCTGAGGCACCCGTTTACACACGAACACTCATACAAGCAAACCCGATGACAGACGACCCGGTTGTAAGCACAAAACATCAAACGGGCGTCCTTCCGTTGCGCATGTCTCACTATTTGTTACCAACGGGAAAACATCTTCTGTGTTGAAATGTGTGCGTAAGCATCCGAGATCAGCGGGTTCAACATTGCACACGGTAAAATGACAACAAAGCCGTGGAACTCACACCAACACACGTGAGTTCCTTCGCCTGTCACCACCAAACCAGCACCGCCTGAGTGGCAACGGGGCTGAGGGAGGTTGCTTTGGATTTAGCTTTCCATTTTCCCATTCCATTCGGGTGCGATACAATTCCTACTGGGATCTATGGGTATGCGGGTTATTGCGGTTTATTGTCGATGGAGTTGTTGTTGTTGATGGAGTTGTCGGTTGGTTGTAAAATAATACTCGGCGAACTTTTTTCAATCGATTCTCTACCGTGATTTTTGCTTTCGGTAGTAAAATGAGCAGAATACTATTTTTTGGAGGCTTACTTTCTGGATCGAAATATGTTGCCTTAAAAAAAATCCGACGAATGTTCTTGGGACTGTTTGGAAAGTTGCGCTAGAATAGTGTGGAGATGACAGATTGTTAACGAAGGTGAAGAAAAATACGAAACAAACAACCCAAGTTTCTAGTCAGCTGCGGAGGAAAAAAATAGATTCACTGTTTTGGTGATTACCTAAGGTAGGTGAAATAAGCTTTTCCGCATTACCAAATGAAAATCTGTACATATGAGAAATGCGTTTCAACCGAATGTCAACGTAATTGATAAATAAATCGAAGAAAAGCCAAAGTTTGACTCATATGCTGATTTTGCCCAATTGCATTCAATGGCAGCTCAGGGCTATGAGTCGTCAGGAGGAAATTGCGCCATTGATTTAGCTAGTTTTATTGCAAGTTATGTGTAGAGGCATCGCATCGTATGATCAAAAATTCAAAATGGCTGCACAGATAGAAAAAAAAACATTTACTTTTCTGCGTTATATAATGCCTATATAGGGAATGCTAGATTTGGCAGAAAATAATGGGATATTTCATGTAAATCTAAGCCAGATAACGCCTGAATCTAGCCTATTGTATTAAAAATTGCAAACATTGTTGTACGGCACATGAAAGATTGCAAACAATATAGTTGTCTACGTCCCCATTAACTTGAAATTAAACGAAGGGAAATTCATTTTTTCGGGGTGTATTCCCATGTCCACAAAGTCATGGATAGCTCACAAATTTCTTTTGTTTCCGGAGAGTAGTATTTTGCTCGTTTTTGAAGCTTTCCGCCACTTCACAGAGCCGATATTTAATTTTTTGTTATTTAACAACGAAGAATGCTACACAGAAAAAAACAAAATTTAAACAAACGCGTTAAATTTTCTCTCGTTTAATTTTAAACCAAAGCAAGCGTAAACAACGTAATCGTTTGCAATCTTTCATATAGCATGCAACTTCATTTGAAATCTTCCATACAATAGACCTTATTCCAGCGATATCTGGTTTGAATTTACATGAAAGATCCCATTAAATTATCCCAAATCTAGTTTTTTCTTTATGTGCATTATATAACGCAGAAAATCAAATGTTTCTTTCTATCTGTGTACGTTCACTGTGAATAGACCGATAACATGGGATTTATTAAAAGTTAGGGAGGACTTTAACAGAGTGATTAGGGACAAAGAATGACTTTTTTTTTATTCCCCTCAAAATTTTCAAATTTAGCTCGGACTTTTCGTGTTCCGAGTAAAGGCACCGTTTGATAGAAACATTCAATTTACTGCATTACCTTATGCACATAAAGGGAATCCCAAATTTGGCTGAAATTAATGGGATACTTCTTGTAAATTTAAGTCAGATAACGCCTGAATCTAGTCTAGTTTATGGAAGATTCCAAACATTGTTGTATGGCGTATGAAAGGTTCCAAACAAGTTTGTTGTTTACGCTTCCTTTGGCTTGAAATCAAACGAGGCGAAATGTTACGCGTCTGATAAAATTCATTATTTTTTCTGCGCGCATTTTTTTTCAAAAAAAGACCGTGCAATATCGTAGTTGCTACTCCTTTACTGATCAGAACTAGTGTAATTTCATAGAGAACCACATACATAGAGCTTGGGATTAGTTTTACATCTTCAATGTACAAGTTCACTAATTCTATTTATAGATCAGTACGGGCGCCGGCCACGTCCTCACGGTCTTTGGGGAGGGGGGAAGAAGGATGATTAGTTTGACAATCGTTGTTATTAGGGACTGTTATCACCACTGCATCTCTACAATTGCCAAAGGAAGGATTATTTTTAGATCATGGATGCACTGTGGTAAGTGAAGCGATCAATGAAAGAAAGCGCAGTAGACTGCTTTTTATTTTAAATCGAGTGGTGATAGAAAGAGGCAAGTGACAAATGGCAAGGAAGGGGACGGGCCTGGGATTGAACTCTCGACCATCTGCTCACTAAGCAGAACGGGTAACCACTGAGTGCATTTCAAGACAAATATGAAACTGACGCACCACTTCTCAATTTAGCTACGTTAATTTTCAACCGATAATTTCTATAGGGAACATGTCTCCCAAAGCAGTTGAACTTCATCGAATAGCAGAAATTGGTGAGACCTTTCCAGTTAAAGAAAATATGTTCTAGAACATTCCGATCAACAACTAATTCGTTTTCTTCGCGAATTTTGGATATCGTGATGTCATGCCCGTTTTAAAAACACATTGGTTTCAATGAATGCTGCAGTCAAAGAGGTCGATGTCGTGTACCAGAAGCTAACGTGTACCGGATATCGAAGAAAGTATCTGACCAAAATAACCACGGTCTTTAATTATACAGCCGTTCAACAATTCGTCAAGGAAATGCTTGTTGACGGTGATGTGATCACTAAAGCACTTGTGCCAAAGGGTCGACCATTGTCTACGCTCACCTTCGTATCTTACAAGGTAGGAGTCGAGTTACGAGAATTTGTTGACAATCGATTGAATACTCAACATTTTTGGAAGTCTGCTCAGGTCATCAATCCGGAAACGTCACCATTAAATCGTCTTCAGCCATCCACTGTTCCGGAGCTGCGTCCACCTACAGCGGTCTTTTTTATTGTATTATAGATTACAACCATAAGAATTCGATGTTAAGTCTAAGAAAGTATGAAAAAAATATGAAGACAATTTGTCTCAAATGAAAAATAGTCGCATGTAAGTCCCAGATTAATTCCTCGATATTTCAATATAAAAAAAATGATATGTAGTTGTTAAATCCGTTCTTCGTTTCTTGCATTTAATGTGTTAGCCTAACATCTAAATGAAGAAATTTCATAGAATTGCTGCAAGGAAATTTCATGTTGTATTTTTGACTGGTTCTTCCTTCTCTGGCAATTCATTCCAGACTAATATCTTGTCGTCATCAATCAAAGGAATTATTATCTTAAGCAATGAGGCTTTTCTTGAACAATCAATCTTGTCCCAATCAATCGTGATCCAGATTGAAGTTAGCTTCAGTATTAATTTGAGCTGCTTCGCTGTGAACAGCATGTAACTGTTTTGTCCTCAAAACAGTTGATGATCATGAAAATGTTTACGTCATCCACACTCTTGATAATCTCACGCGGCTTCTCTTCTTATATACTTTGTCAATTCGCTGGAAGTATGCATGCCATTAGTATGCACGAAGGGGAACTTAGTTGTTGGTATGGTAAACCGAAAGATCACACCAACAGCGTTGAGGTTAGCTTTCTAGATGACACAATTCGTTTTCTTAAGCCTACAGATCGGCTGATAAGCCGATGCAGTGAATGTCCAGTGAAACCAAACCTGTGAACCCAAAGTAAGCGCAAACTGCAATGGTTCAAGATTAATCAAGGAGTGTGTGCTGAACACAAAAAGTACCGCTATTCTTACATTCTTATTGGACCGTTGTAAACGGTTTCAGGCACAACTCGAGGGTGACTCAGTGGCAGATCAAAAACATAGAAACTGAAAAGAGTTTCATCCGTGACTTGGAGGAACGCGATGCAGCTATTCTCAAAAACTGTCCAAACGATGTTATAAACGTGGTAGGGTATATGTCCCTTGACTCAGCCTATTATGCAACCATCGATCACATTTTTTATTATAACTCATAAAGTTTTTAAGCTATAAGCGAGATTCAACTAGTTATACACTTGCAAAGATAAGTTTGATAAGACATTTGGTAGCATGCATCTCGAAAAGTTAAACAACTCATTTTATAACGTTCGAAACTTTTGAGGGACATGGATTTAATGTCGGTTTATGGGCACCAAATTGGGTCTATTCATGGATGCAACCTCGTCCCAATCGATGGATTTATTGCAAAATGTAGTCTTTGTACGATTTTTTTTCTGATTTTATGAATTAAGGCATTCCTAGCTGTATTCGATTTACTTAATACAACATTTCACAAAACATAATAAAGTAAAACTGCATTGAAACACTTAAGTAATGTTCATATATAATTTATCAGCCATTCAATAATGAAAACATTATTATTTACTATACAATGATTTTGTTCCTTCGGTTTGTGTTTAGATGAGCCATGGAATATAAACAACTGTAAATTCATGCATTTCCACTTGAAATTTTACCAATATCAACGTTTTTACTACGCAATTGATACAACAGGCCATAATTGGGAACATACAAAAAAATATGTCCCCAACATTGGGTCTACGATTTTCTTGTAAAATAATTTTTATTTTAGCTATGTGAACAGTTAGTTTGTAACGTGTCATTATTTTCTGCACATCCAGACAGCATTGCTTGCTCTATCGATTCAATTAAGCCAAATTTAGATCACTTGAAGATTGTGTAGATTATCTGTTCTGCTTAAACAGTGAAATCATGATGCCCCAAAAGTGCAAGAAATCGAAAATTATGCGGAAGTGAACAACTATAAGTTGATAAATATTGTCTTAATTGCTTCGGATTACATCGGTCCTCGCAATAGCAACATGATTTTGTTGATTTTTGCTAAATTAATGACACATTAAGTACATAGGCCGAATGAAGGAGCTAGGCTAACATTACATCCCCTTACCCTATTTTTTGGGAGGCCGCTTGATTTGGTACAATACGGCTTATTCGTAGAATGTTCAAGACCAAGTGTATACCGTTGAAGGGGACGTTTTAATTTGTGCAACTCCTGCCCTCCTTGAGTATATCAACAGCGGATGGAAAGTCAAAAAGAAAATCGATACAGTTTTTGGCTCATGAAGTACACCACATCGATCCCAAGTTCCAATGATTCATCCCTAATAACGTAACTCACACGAACACAAATATTCTGTCAAAATAACACAGCAAATCATAACAAAAGAGATTCTCGTAACAAAAGAGATTCGCGTTGGTGTATTCGAGTATTTGGGTACATATGAAGTTGTATAATCTATCAACTCTTAAAATCCAACTCTTTGCATTTATTATGTTTTTTTTTTTTTTTATTCTCAATAGCCTCGCGCTTCCGGTTGCGAGACTCCAAAACGTATTTCGATTACCTTTGCTGAGACATTTTTTTTGAGAACGTAGTCAAACTGGACAATGAAACTTATCACTCTCTTGTTTTATGCCCACAGCAAATCAAAGCATTAGAAAAGTAAGAAGATCCAATGAAACAATTCAGCGCCAACATTTGATTAGGGCGTATCTACTTTTGTAAACAAACACTTTGTTTGCTAATTTATCGGAAGTAGAATACAATTCCTTCAAATTGAATATGTCAGCGGATAGAGATAAAGCTCCTCTTCCATAAAAGGGTGCTTAATTTGTATTTGTGACCTTTTGTTCAAGACAAAATAACTACGAAATAACTACCATTGTTTACAAAAGTAGATTCGCCCTAGTCTAATGTTGGCGCTGAATTATTATTTGACTTTAACCTGTCCTATATATTTTGCTTCTTATTTTATTTTATTGACGCCTTTCTTTCTGGGTTATGCTATTCAATAGTAGCACAGGTTAAATTATGCAAATTTTACTCAAACAAATACTCTTACTGTTAAAGTCAAATAATTTTCCTGAAAAGGACGGTGATAATATTACGCGTTGGAAAATAACTCTAGCGTTTCTTTTTTCTTCATTAGGGCGAGTCTAACATTGAGAGACTCTCTTTGATTGCTTTCTCTTTCATTCATATTCCAATCACCTTTACCTTTTTTAATCCTACTATTTGTAGTGTATGCAAGCCAGCACTGTTGTGTTTTTATCTGTACTAAAGGATCGCTCGAAAGTTTTATAGCGCCGCTGTAATAAATGAAAGAGAGCGAGACCGGAGAGAATCTCTCAATGTTAGATTCGCCCTTATGAAAAAAAAAACGAGAATCCATCCGTTAAATATCCGGCATTGCTTTGTCTCCCATACCACAAGCAGACGGACTGTGGCGGGAGAGCAAAGCCTCGTTCGAACCGGCGGCAGCGTGAAGCTGCTTGCGAATACTGAACCATTTTCGTTCGCCCCCGGCTATATTCTAGCGTTGATAACATAGCCAAGAAAGAAGGGAGTCACGAAAATGCAGAACGAAGCAACAACAAATTGGAAAATCAAACACCGGCAACAAAGCAAATTTATTTTGAAGAAGAAGAAGAAGAAGACATTTGCTACCCGTTTCCTACGACCGTGTTAGGGAAAACAAATGTTTCGACCTGTTGATGTGCAAATTTGTATGGCAGCAAAATGACCTACTTTCAATTGAAAAATTTAACTACTTCTACTAATGGAACTTTCTTCTTATTTCAATGCGAAAAATTGGGGAGTTTTTCTGATCAAATGGCGTATGAATGAAGTCGTTCTGTTTAGTCAAACGAGAGGTATAAGCGGTCAAAAACCCTTCACTTTTGCGTAACGCTCTCATTTATAAATTTTTTGAAATGGCACCCGGTATAGAAAAGAGAAACGTAGTCCTTCGTTAAAAAAAACTTGATTAGGGCGTAATTGTGTTGATTTTTCACGAATAAGCTCAATAATGAAGAACTAAACCAATATTCCATTCCAGGTATTCTACAGAAAAATAAAATCCCAACTCAAACAGAGTAGCCCAGGATGCCCTACCAAGAAGGATGTTTCCTTTTTAACCCCTTTCCTTCGTTGACATGTATTCTTGTTCCGAAACCGGTAATTGAAGCTCTTCAACGCTCAGCCAATCAACTTTGAATGGTGCAGAATAAAAAATGACACAGCCCAAAATCAAACCTTCCTCCGCACACACGATCCTACCTACCTTCCTATCACCTCGCAAAGCTCGTAAACATCGTCGAAGAGAATTTCGTCGTCAGCCATGTTGATAACGTTTTAGCTCCGTCTACTTGTTTTTGTTGTTGTTGTCTTTTTGTTGCTGCTGTTATCGTTTATCTTCTGTTTATAAATTCTAAGATGCGCTTGTCTATTTAGACAAACTACTATTTATTTATCGCCTTCTTGCCTCTTGGCACTTTCACTCCGAGGTTGATATATTTGTTGTTTTTGTTGTTGTTGTTGTTGTGTATTTCCAATTTTGTTGATTACGATTTTTCACTTTCTGCCTAGTTTGCTTCGAAACGCAATGAACCGCGTACAAAGCATTGGTATTTCGTTATCACTTCAACGTAGTCGCACTTCTTTATACATCATTCAATATTTGCTTATGATAATAAACAACTCGTCTCGCGCGGTGTCCAACTTTGGAAATTTTACTCGACGAGTTTCGATTTTCGTTGGTTTATTTTAACAAGTTTGTAGCAATTTTCTCTTTTCGACGCCGGCCGCTCACGTATAGGCAATTCAATTTCCAGTTCGGAATGGGATCTCTGATGTAATTAAGCGCGAACACCGAGATTTTTATTACCCAGTTACCCAGCACCACCCCGCGCAGCTGGTAGGTGGATAAACAAATTTTCTCAGCGTAAATAAATCACCGAACAGTTGGATCAGTTGTGCACCAGTGGACACGCACGGAAAACGAAAGGAAAACAAAAATAAAATAAACTCGAAAAAGCACACGCTCCCGGACACCGGAAAGATAATTCCAGTCACGCACACGAAAGTCCCGCGTTATGCCGGATAAACACCGTATAAAAATGTTCCACACTTCCTGATTCGATCAGGTGGCGCCACCAAAAGAGCACAAAAATAGAAGTATAGAGTTGCACCGGTGGCTAGCACAGTAAGTAATCTTCACTTTCACCTAGATTCGCTGTCCGAATGGGGTCCTGCAGTGAGAGGCTCTCCCGAAGAAAGTCCACCTATTCGGTGCCTCTACCGCGTGTCCAGCAGTCTCTTGGAACAAGAGAAAGAGCGCGAGTACCAGCCGGGTGGGTTCACCACGCTGACACCCGGGGAACAGGTCCTTGGCACAGGTACCCTCTGCGGAACCGGTGTGTCTGCTCGGTTCGGGTTCTCCTGTAACACTGACCGACAATGTCATCCGACAGTCGGCGGCAGCTTCCTTGCGATGATCCTGGGACAGCAAATCCTTCTCGTTGTTTTTCACCGACACCAACGAATAGTGGGTGGGTAACTCACAGTCACACTGACACACGTGTCACGCCGGGGATTACAACTTACAATTCCGTTACTCACACGTGCGCTTTTTCCTGGGAACTCACTAATTGTTTACCGCACGCTTCAAGCACTCAGTTACTCAATGTCGTTCTCGCTCCTGATTCCTTTCGCCACTGAGATACCACTTTTCCTACCCTTAGTCACTTCACATGCGGGGACGCTTTTCCAGCCCCCCTTCACAAACACATATACAGTGCAAATAGAATAGGCAGCAGTATTTCACTGCTTCTGTCAAATCTCTTTGGCCTTAATGATCAATTACTGTCAATGTCTACCAATTAAATTTGGTGGTCGCAGAAATCTTCCCCTTCGCAAAAAAAAATAATCACTGCCTATCAATGCATTGCCGCGAGAGAGACGTACAGCGCTCCACTTAGTTCGTATCCTTGCAGGCAGACGACGTTCTTACCCAATCCGTGCCTAGGTGCATCGGAGGGTGGGGCATTTTTTTTTCGCCAGATTCGCTTCAGGAAAACTGCAAGTAAAAACTCACACCAACCCTTCTGGACTGTCACAGTTTCACAATTCACGATCCGCTTTCGGGATGAATCAATTCCAAGCTATCGAGGAAAACTGAAGGAAGCACAGTCGCGTTTACAGTAACTAGCTACGGTCGGACGAAGAAAATCCCGAACCGTCAGAAGAGTTGCAACCAAAAAACACAGAAGCACTGCACCGCTTGAATTTTGTTTTCCACCCGCGGATTGATTCGCCAAAGTGCAACGATTTGAACCGATCTCGAGCACAGTCAGCCCCCAAGCAGACACCAAAATCAGCCAAGATTCCGCACGATACGTGACTTTGAATCTTCGAAAGGAAGGAAAACACACATCACTAGCGTAACCTTAGAGTGAAAACTCCACAATCGAAGGTAACGGGAGAAGCTGTCCCGAGATTTCGAACTATCTCTCACACAATTCACTCATTCACAGATTCGCCAACCGAAAAACGTCGTCAGTCAGTGGAGGGACTGCACTCATTTTCACAGGGGCGAGTTCGCTGGCAAAGCTGATCCTGAACACTGCTGTGAGAACCCCTGTCAAGAAGCAGGTGGGAGTGGTTCTCACGCTTTTCCTGTTGGGATCGGGAGGAAAAATTCTTATACGCGCACGCACACCACCAAATAATTACTATACGCCCGATTCGTCAACCACTTTGCACTTGCACCGACGACGTTTTGTTTATGCACGGTATGCCACTTGTTTTTAGTTTTGCCTTACACTTTTCACGAGATCGTCAACCTTCTCTTCATGTATTCGACGTCGCACTTGACCGGAGAAAGCCTAGTTTGTTCTCTAGCTGCGAAAGAATCTTGTCAATCCATCGCAGACCAACCGAAAGTGTAGGTAGTCAACACAGGTCACAACACTGGTACAGAGTAAACGAATTTGAAGATGTAAATAAAGTAGACCGAAAACAGCTGGAGCGAAAGAGATGGACTAGAGAGCGGTGCTTCGGCCGCTATAAGACGAACAGAGAGCGGATGATACGAATGTCAAATTGATAACAGGGGCTTATACGCATGACGTGGTGGCAGCAGCAGTGATTCGGTTTCTTGTTGGAATGGTTCGAGTTATTGCTGCGGTCAGACTGGTCTAGATCAAACTATGGAGGTGTTGGCAGTTTTCTTGTTGGAAGAAAGTTAATCGCCTATTGGAATTCGAGAAATAATATATCCGGAGCAATTTGCGATTTGGGCGTACATGCAAAATATACACAAAATGTTTTTTCAATGCAATGCATAATTACTACATCTAAATCATGAGTTTGGACCTTTTTGTCCTGGTTGTGCTATAATTGTATTTATTAAATGTTGTTTTTGCAAAGGGCGTAGAGTTATTTCGTAATCAAAACAATTCACTCTGCGATTTACGCCATATTGATTGTTGACAAAGTGAAAGGCGTAATTTAAATCAAAACATAAACATGGCGTAAAGTAAAAGGCGATACCGACATAAAAATCACGTGATGATTGCAACGTGAGGCGTAATAAGTACATAAACATGGCGTAATAAGGCGATACGCTCACAAAATAATCACAAATATCAACCGGCGAAAAGTGGAAGGCGAATCCTATGAAAATGTCAAACATAGGCGAATAGTATAGGGCGATACCTTTATTTCCAGAACTTGTGGGGCCAGCATTGAAAATGGCGTAATCCAACATACTAGTATTGATAGGCGAATATTAAAAATGTGCAAAATTCAATGAATATCAAACGGATTTCCATTACCATTCTATATGAATCAGAAACTAGCTTTGTTTTCTGTCTGTATGCAATATTGTATTTGAATTTATTCTTTAATTTGTAAATTACTGTTTGAAATTCTACTTGCAATATTACAATCATCATTTCCCCTTTGTTTACATTCTGCATGTTCGCCCTTATCGCAAATTGCTCCGGATATGGTTTGTGTCCCATAAAGGGCAATTCACATTAGGCCGGGCCGTAACCCGGTCGGATGAAGGCCCAGTTATTAAGCTTAGTGACCTTGAACGCACGCACACTACTGTAACAGCGCCATTTAGATCAAAGGAGAGCAAGAAAGAAGGAACATTTTTCGGAACAAACCATCATTCCTCTGCATGTGCTAGAATGGAAAAGGTGATTAAACGTCAAAAAGCCTAATGCTACGAATTCATTGTATGAGTGCTGTATGCAACCGTTCACATTAACCCACCGGGCCGTGGTCGTGGCCTTACCGATGTTTGACTTGTAATAAATATTTCTTGGCAACGATATTTCTGACGGCTCGGTCTCAGCACGGCTGGCAGCATGTGCTTTGATTTAGATGTAGTTGAGAACGCATCGCACAACAAACGCAAATAATGCGCGTTGACAGAAAGTAGAAAACATATTAGATGTTTCGAGCTAATATGATTTGCGCTTCAAATTTGTCGTATTAAGAAAGATCAGTTAGATAATCGCAAATTGTCATTATCAGGAACCAAAATCTTAAAGAACATGTTTCATAGATTCGACCATTCTAATTTCACGCAAGTTTCTAAAAGACTTGATTAGGGCTGCCTAAAGAACAAACTAGAACTTATTATTTTTTTTTAACTTTATTTAGAGCAAATGGCCAACACTATTTATGTTAAACCAAACAAACTTTACCCCCATAATATCAATTAACACACTAGTTACACTTGTCCTTTATTTTTCGATGAAAATATTCATTTTGCTGTTGATTTTACTTTTTAAATTGAAATGCTTCTCCATGAATAGGAATAGTTATTCCTATAGTTACAGTATTTCATAATTATTGTTCCAATAGTTGCGGTCTCGGTAAATCCACATTTTTTTTTCTGCCAGTGGCAGAGCATACACATTTTAAGTGTAGACGTAGAGGGCAGCACAATGGTTAACGATGCAAAAAGCGATCTATATTTTCACAATAGACACAATGTTTACTAATAACGCAACTAGAAGTACACTGCCACATAGACAACGAAATTTTAAGGAAATATTTCTATTAATACGGTATTTTTACCAAATTATCGATTTTTGCGTTAAGTCGTAACTAAAACTGACCACCACAGTCAAATATGAATGATAGAAACAGAAAAATAAATGAATGATGTAGTAGCAATTACAAATCAATTCGAAAGAGTTGTAATTTTCTAAAGTGTATTTACATTATTCTTGCATTTTCGGTTCAGAACATTTAAAGAAGCTTTCATACTCAGATTATTTTACAGAAATCTGTAAAATTTTACCGAATTCTCAATAGCTGAATGTCCGGTAATCCAAATTAACGGATTTCGGTAAAATTTTACCGAAATCCTTTATTTTTTTTACAGATATCTGTAAAATTTACCGAAATCCGTTAATTCGGATTATCGAACGTTCAGCTGTTGAGAATTCGGTACAGCTTTACAGCTTTCTGTAACATAAACTAAGTGTGTGGAACTAAAAACTAGAACTGAATCTTTTGTAACTATGATGTTTTTGCCTAAAATTATTAATATTTTTTGTTGTTATTTGTTCTAAAGTCTCAACATATGTAATTTGGAGTAGATCATCAATACTGTACCAGGGAGGATGCTTCAAAAGCATTTCGATAATTTTGTTCTGAATCTCTCGAAGTGTCCATTACTTCCAAGGCAACACTTGACTTTTTTTGTTTCGCAATTGGCTGCGTAGATTGCTTCCTAATCGATAATGCCTTTGTCGACATCGAACAAAAAAAAACAGGGTGTCCTTAGAGAATATAGTATAAAATATTGGCACAAGAATGCTACCCTGAGGAGCTCCTACTCTCATTTAGATTCAGATTTAGATTTAGAATTCTGATAATTTACCTGCAGTGATCTGTCAATTAAATAAACTTGAACTAGTTTTACTATATGGAGTAAAAAGTTAAACTTTACCAATTAGTAATTAAACCTTTATGCCAAACAATGTCGATTGCTTTTTCTATGTCTAGGAGAGAAATTCGAGTTGAGCATCCATCAGATTTGTTATGTATACTTAAGATTGGATTTTTTAAGATTAGATTTTTTTACAGAAATCTGTAAAGTTTTACCGAATTCAGCTGAACGTTCGGTAATCCTTTTTACGGATTTCGGTAAAATTTCACCGAAATCCGTAAAATCGGATTACCGAACGTGCAGCTGTTGAGAATTCGGTAAAACTTTACAGATTTCTGTAAAATAATCTGAGTGTGTAACCTTCCAAGAAAACGCACAACACAGATCCGCAAATTCAAGAGTTCTTCCAACGTCGCGAGTCCCTCTCAATCACCGTTGACTGTTTGATGTACGGCGTATGTCTGGTCATACCATTTGTTCTTCAGAAGAAGTTACTCGTGCAGCTATACAAAATCCATTCTGGTATCGAACGAATGCGGTCCCTTGCTTGTCACTAAGTCTACTGGCGGCATATTGACTAAGACATAGGAAAGCTAATACAGACGAGCAACGAATCTTTTTTATTCTAGTATTATTCTAGCGAAGACAGAGCGTAAAACCAACCACGAGTCCTGGACAACCCTGGAAAACCCCTGGCAGCGACTACACTCCGACTCCACCGATCCTACTAGTGGTCAGGTCGCTGGACCCATAACCTCAATGTTCAAGGTTCGAATCCAGGTTGCTCCAAACTTTTACTTTTTCAACATCATTATATTTCATAAGGCAAATTTATGAAATTCATACTGATTTCTTGTGGCAAACAATCATAATGCAATCTTATGAAAGTTTATTTCGCTGAGTGTATGGATGGGTGGTACTACCTGATACTAATGGACGCTTTCACCATTTGGCCGAAAGTGGTCCAAACAAAAGACATCCCGACAAAGCGAAATTTTCAAGGCCTACTGTGAGTCCAACGCTATTGTTCACCGAAATACTGCTCCTTGTCGTCCACAGTCAAATGGTGTTGCCAAAAGTTTTGTTGACACTT
Organism: Aedes japonicus; assembly: GCA_034211315.2. NCBI lineage: Eukaryota > Metazoa > Arthropoda > Insecta > Diptera > Culicidae > Aedes > Aedes japonicus. The sequence continues at coordinate 207,121 of JASCZW010000084.1, read as the reverse complement.
TCAAGAGAACTTTGAAGGAAATCATCGCAGAGGGGAAACACTGCAAGAAGCTGTTAGCACTTTCCTGCAGTGTTACAGGTCCACACCATGTAAAAGCGCACACGAAGGCAAGTCTTCGCCGAACTTTTGCTTGGCAGACGAATTGGCAGACCAATTCGCACGTCGTTAGAGCTGCTTCGACCACCAACTTCAACACGCAAGGTCGAAAACTCCAAGCAAGAAGAGCAGTTTAATCGGAAACATGCTGCGAAACCGAAATGCTACTCCCGTCAGGACCTCGTCTGGGCCAAAGTTTTCCGGAACAACACAAGTGGCACTGTAGTAGTGCTCGAGCGTATTGGCTAGGTCATGTATAATTTCTGGTTGCCTGAGAAGCAAACGCTGATAATGTCCCACTGCAATAAGCTGAGAACCCGTCATCGGTTCGATAGGGATTTGATAATCATTTATGTACTCGTACAATAGTTTCCGCCTATCAACTTTGAAGTGCTTAAATATGTTGACGAACTAAGGCCGTTTGGCATAATGAACATTTGGCATAAAACAAAAAAAAATAGAAAATATTACGGTAATTTGGCATAAACGCCATTTGGCATCATATCGGAAATGGAAGCTGCTTCAGGTTCAGTGGGCATAGTTATAATTTGGCATAACTTAGACATTCAAAATTCAATTGGTATAAAGGTCTTTTGACAGTTTGGCATAAATATTAGAAAATTTGATCAATTTCTAAGCAATTAACCAATTTCATTCGGCATTATGGTTTTGGAACATACACACTAAGATTTTTTTTACAGAAATCTTTAAAATTTTACCGAATTCTCAACAGCTGAACGTTCGGTAATCAGATTTAAATCCGTTAAATCGGATTACCAAACTTTCAGCTCTTGAGAATTCGGTAAAATTTTAATGATTTCTATTAAAAAATCTTAGTGTAAATTTAAATTTTAGAGAAAAATAAATCGTTTTGTATAATAATTACATCATAGATTATAAAATAATTTAAGAAAATTTTCAAGAACAGCCTAATTTATATAAGGTAGATTACACTTCCTCCCATATTGGCCTTTTCGTGAAAAATGCGATTCAGTCGGTTCGAATGTTTAGCGATACATACATACTTTTATTTGATTCAGTAACTTCACTGTTCAACATCAGAGAAGGAAACATTTGATTTCCAAATTTCAATTTTTTCCCTGAAATTTATGAATGCCATATTTTGAAGAACAGCTCATTCAAAACTAAGTGAATATTACAACTGATATTATGTCATTATGCCAAAAGACCACTTGGATTCTATATTATTTCAAGAGTGTTATGCCAAATGGTCATTACGCCAAACGGCATTATGCCAAATGACCACTTATAGCTCAAGTTATTGTTATGCCAAATGAATTTCGACTGTATGCCACACGACCTTATGCCATATAAGCTTCCCCCGTTTTGAAATTTATTGAAATTCAATTTTTTTTTTCGAATATCCGCGAAATGAAATTTATTGTGACATTTTCTAGGTTTAAAAAAATGTTAAGTTATCGGAACAATTATCACACATCGTTTAGCTGCTCTTAAATCGGAAATGAGAATCTATGAGTGCAACCTAAGCAAACATTTCGAAAACTTTGCATTAACGGCATAATAAGTAAAATCCGAGTTCGAGCTATTTAAATATTGACGATTGAGACAATCTAAACAGCATGGTGGGGGCGAAATAGCAGACAACTTACAAAAAAGGTGTCTACGATCAATAAGTCTGATGACCCAACCATAAAAAATACCAGAACTTATTTTCTAACCACTTTCCCTGGTTTCTGATATGAAAACTTTATTTAACGATAATGTTTTCGTGCCGAACAACAAAATGGCAGATGTTCAACCTATTCTTATCCACTAAGTTCGGTTGCTTCTGAAACTGAAACCTCTTTCCAGTACAAAAATAAACAATTTTACCATAAACAATGAAAAAAAAGTTAATATTTAAAAACAATCACGTCAATAAGTTTAGAAGTGGCTGTTCTTCGCCTGCTCTTTACAGATCTTATTAATCTCTCTTAGCAATAAGTTTTTGATATTAAAGAGGATGAATCATAATGTTACTCACCTTGACCAGAAACCACAACGATTTCTGAATGCTGCTGTTTCACTAAATATATTTTCGGAATTTCGATTAACCCAGCACTTTGCAGTTCACGAAAAAAAAGCAAGTACACAGTAATCTTCAGATATATAACTAACTTCTCAACAATTTTGCTTCCATTCGAGCGTTACTTAATTTTGTATATAGGTATAACCAAAACATAACATAATTTTCCTCCTCCTGTGCACAGAACCTTCACGATTGTAAAAAAAAAATTGGTTTTTCGTCTCATCTAAACTCTTTTTCCTGCTTTATTAAGTAAATTACACGAAAATAAAACTCCGAAAACTCGATTGATGAAAATCCGACGCGGAAACTAACGAACAGACCGGGAGCAAACCAAAAACCAACTAGCTTAGCCATGAAATATTCGACTAGGGGGCTAGACGCTATTCAATAATATGAAATGTTTCACTCTATGCATTTGCATACATGTAGGCTCACTGAGTAATGGAAAATCATCCGTTGTAAAAACTCATATCGGCAAGGATTTTTCAATAGGGCCCAACTGTGAAAACGTCAACAATGGTTTTTTTCCTCGAATTTCTGGTCATTTAAAACTCCCTCAATCAATCTTCCGCTGTCATTTCGAAGAGGAAGACTTCACCTATCCGATAGAATTGGAGGCTTAGCCTTGTGCCGCGAGAAATTTAGTAATGAAAAATCTTTTTCGATATAAGGTTGGAAACGGCTTTTGCCCCAAGAAACCATACAAGAAAAGCTAAAGTGAGGTTAAACATCGTAATATCTAAAACTAAAAATGGATTATAGCTTTCATTCATGAATCATCCTCGAAAAATCGTTGAAATTTGAATTTACAACAGAAAAATTGGTTCTCATTAAGTTGTTACGATTTACTGCAAGGTTGTTAGTTGCATACCTGAAGGCGCTATTAGTGTATCATTATCGAAGGAACAGGTGGGCAATAGCCAAGCCACTCAATGCAGGTAGTACAACAGTATAACTGTCGCGCATTGTTAGTCGGTCCATGTGCTCGTTGCACTCTACGGCGAACCCAACATCCAGAAGATGGCCAAAGCCGGAAGGATACGGTGGGCAGGGCATGTTGCAAGAATGCCGGACAACAACCCTGCAAAGTTGGTGTTCGCTTCTGATCCGGTGGGCACAAGAAGGCGTGGAGCGCAGAGCACGATGGGTGGACCAGCCCGCATAATCACAAACCATTACTGAACTATTTAACTTATTGTTGAGGATCGCATCCATTATTGTTACGTCATTTACACTTATAGTTGACAACTATAAACTAAGAATCTCCACTATAGTTTCAACAATATATCAGATGGTAAAATGCCAAATAACAATATGCTGAATAGGCGGTTAAGTTAGGTTACCATAAAAAAATGGCAATTTTCACGAACAAAATTTTAGCTGTACTCTATGTCAAAAAGTTAGTATATAATCCAGACCGAGTGCAGACAATAATAAACCTTTCAATGACAATATGGCAAACATTAACAATATGTGTTAATGTAGAGGTCGTATGGCAAAAATGAGATTAAACTATTCGATAACAATAACATAAAATGTGATAATATATCTTATATTCGAAATACAGTTTCGACTATATAGCAAATTGTTGTTCGTTATGCGGGAGGTGGAGCGTGATCTGGCGAGCATTGGGCTTGACCGAGGTTGGAGAGCGGCAGCCGCAAACTGAGTATTGTGGCGTAGTATTGTTGATTATGTCTTATCCTAAATGTGATGTTGAACAAATAAATGTATGTACGTATGTATGTAAGTCGGTCCATATGCGTTTTCGCCAAACCTTTTCAATGGAAATGATCGAAATGATAGCTCATCACCTCTGCTGTCATAAAGCTGAATTAACTCATCTTTCCCTATCTATCACACACGAATAAAAGCATCGTTTGTTTTCCCACTAATCGAGCATGTAATATTTTCTTTCAAATGGATTAAACGCCATAATGCTCCGTAGGGAGATTGGCATTACTTAACAAAAAACTACGCTCAGGCCATGTGTCGGATCATGGCATCACTCCTATCGCACTAGCCGTCTGCTGACAGTTGCTGTTGATTATTGCATGTCCGACGTTTATCCAGCCACTTCAGGAATACCTCAAGGGAGCCATTTAAGGCCGCTGATCTTTTTGCTTTACTTCAATGAGGTGAACCTGTAAGCCAATGACCTGAAGATCTTTTTACGAATCCAGTCTATCAACGATTGTCACCTCCTACAACAGCAGCTTCAAATCTTTGCGCACTGGGGCAGCCTCAACCGTATGGTCGTTAATTCGGGGAAGTTTACGGTGATCACTTTTTCTAGAAAAAAGGAGTGGATTCTCTTCGACTATAAGCTTCAAGGCACGGTGTTTGAATACCGTGCGACTTACGTAAAAGATCTAGGGGTTATTCTGGATTCTGAGTTGACGTACAAGCTTCATATCTCGTACATCTGCTTTATTTTTCGGATGGCTAAAAACTTCTCCGATATTTACTGCTTGAAGTCCTTTATTGCTCCTTGGTGCGATTGATTCTGGAGTATTGCTCTGCCGGCTGGAATCCGAGCTATATTAATTGCGCAAAGAGAGTCGCATCTGTTCAACGCAGGTATTTAAGTTAGCTTTGACAAGGTCGCCCAGAAGAGACCCGTTTCGTATGCCGACTTACGAGACCTGTGGAATGATCGATCTTGCACCGCTTCGTTTCGTCGATACACTTCCAGGGCTCTCTTTGTTGCAGACATTTTACAAGGCCAAATCGGTTGCAGCGCCATCCTGTAGCAGATTAATATAAACGTTCAACCAAGGAGATTGCGCATTAGCATGAACGGAGGACTACAGCGAGTTTTTAATAGAGTCTCGACAATGTTCGACATTGGGGCTTTACTAAGCCTGTTTGTGCTGACTGAACAAATAAACATACAACCTTCAATAAAACATCGAAATGCACTAAGCCTTTTATATTTATAATTTGTATGAAACCAAAACTGGTACCTAGTTAGAAACGCTTAAAAATGACTCATAACCACAAATACTATACCAGTTTCCTAATGCAACAAATTCCGATGGCATTTGAACCTGTTTCCAGTATACCTTTCGCTTCGTATTTCAACAACCTCCCTCCCCTACGTGTTTCGAAAAAACTTCATACATTTTCATACTTTTTTTCGTTGTATCCAAACTCGTCTGCCACATACTTAAAATTTCTATGCAACACTGTATTTTCATTTTTATTTTGCAGCGTTTGGTGGGTCAATGAGAGCGCAAGTCAATCCAAAGCAGAAAGTTAGGAAGGGGTGATTGCAAACTAGTCTATGCGGACTACTTGAATACCATGGGAGAGGATAAGGACCTGAAATGTTTAATGTGTTTATGTTAAATTATGTAAGTTCTCTTCAAAAACATGTATGTTGTTAATTAAGTTTCTGTGTTTTTTTATTTCTTATATACTAACTGGTATAGGACTGATGATACTTCTTTGTGTGCAGTCTTGGCATCCTTCCAACAAATCTAACAAAAACTGCATGTAGGCCATGATTAGGAAGGTCCTTTGTACGTTTATCGATCCATTTCACCGCAATTCTCGTCTAACGACGCCAGCATAGAGTAAGTAACATTAAAAAGAGAATAGTAAGGAGATTTTAGTATTTGATGGCATGCAGGGTGTATGTGAGTTTATTGGTGATATTCTCACAACGGCTTTTCGTTTCTTTGACCAAAAACCTCGAACCACTGTAACCCAACCAAACCCAATTCTAACAACTCACGTACATTCACTGCCTTAAATTGTTGTCCTAACCCTGAATTCCTAGCCTTCTCTTCACTTTGGGATCTGTAGCCATTCCAAATCGGTATTTCAATTATGAAACCTAGGCATAGACGCTTCTGTTTCCTTTCTAGCGAGTTTATCTTTAATTTGTTTCTCCTTTCCATTCATTTACTGTTTTTTTTGGAGGGTTCATGTTCTTACTCAAGCCGACCGCTTTGCAAGTAGGTAACACGAAAACAATGATTCTATGATACTATATATCTGTTGATGTTTGATGTACTGTTGATTAGACACTACTACTGATGCAAATCACATGGAAAGGTCCACTTCTCTGCTTCAAATGGTGTTTACCAAGCGGGCCCTCCGCGTCCTATCTTCAATATACATGCTTATCAGCGTCAGTCTTATGTAACACTTTTCTGTTACCATGTGCCTCATTTTGAAATCACAGAATTATCCTGATCAAAACATTCACCCCTTTCTAAAATGGTGCAATTACATTCAGATATTTACCATGAGCAAATCAGGTATTTTGGTTATTTATTCCATATAACAAATGGATAAATAACAACATAAATTGCCACGAAAATCAAAAGTGTACTTTTAGCCATTTTCCCGAAATTAAAAGTAAGAAGTCTAAGAGTGAATTGCGGCCAGTATCACACCTGATGCTAGTGCCTTTATATAAACGTTTTACGACGTGGCAGTGAAAAAATTACTAGAATATGTGATACTTTCACTACTGGCCAAATTCTTGGTCACACATGCATGGGTCCTCCCTTTGCTCAGTCGGTAAAGGCGCAGCTACAAAGCAACACCATGCTGGAGGTGGTTGGGTTCGATTGCCGGTCTGGTCTAGGAATTTTTCGTTAAGGAAAACTTCTCGACTCCCTGGGCATAGCGTATGATTGTACTTGCCACAGAATCATACTAATGCAAAAATGGTAACTGGCATCGAAAGTTCTCAATTAATAACTGTGGAAGTGCATTTAGAACACTAAGTTGTGAGCAAGCAATAAGCTTATTGTGAAAGCAATAAGCTTGAAATGCTAAATAAGAAGAACATGCATGTTTATAGCATGAGATAAGCCCTCTCACCGTCGGCAAGGTGAAAACTTTGACCCACGAGAGGGGAGTACAACACTAATGTACCTTCAGGGATACAATCTTTCCAAACAAACTTCACCCAAGCACTAAGTCTCAGCGAAGAAAAATCGTATATTTTAAACGCAATTCACTTACAACGACGAAGAATAATCCTTATCCGGTTAATTCTTTACTTTTTCTTGCCCTCATCGCCTATGAACGGATCCAGCTTCTCGTTCATCAATGCCAAGGAGGATTCGGCAATTTTGGTCATCACCTCGGCCAGCTTGTGCTTCGAGTAAACCTTGTAGAGCTTCCGCTGTTCTGAACTGATGACATCTGCTAGCTGTAAACTTTCATTGTACCGTCCGGAAAGCGTGAAAATCTGATGCAACAACAGCACCACATCCGGAATGCAAAGCTTTCTCAGATTTTCCATTTGAACAGCCCGGTTAAGCCACTCATCGTCGTCCCCGTCGGTACCATCCTTTCCGTCAAAGTCCGGATCAATCAGCCATCCCTTCTCCGGGAAAAGTAGAATGTTGTACAACAGGTCCCGTGTGACGGTAGTCTGATCCTGCAACTGTGTATGCCAGCGTTCCAGATCGTTCCGATACGTTTGCTCGCGATGCTCGGAGGCAACCCGCTCCGTGAAATTGCTAGATTTCACTAACTGAGGAGCCTTTGGCTTCATGTTGTAATAGTACTCCACCCAATCATTGTACCCGTCGATAGCGGCCAGATAGGTTTGATGGCAAAGGTATTCCTTGATGCTGGCTTCTTCCTTCTGGGGAAGTGCGTCCTTGGAACCGTAGTTGTTGATGATCTGCTGGATCGTATCCACTGGAACCGAAGCGAAGGCTTTCCGTGCAGCTTCCACATTACGTTTAGCTAAGAATGCCCGAATCAGACTATTCGCTTGCCAAAGCAGTTCTCCCCTTTGGTCCGGATAGAAGATTAGCCACTCTAGAGACGATATTTTCATCTGATCCAGAGGAGTGATGTCACCTGAAAAAAAAGCAGCGTTCATCCAAAATGCCACCAGAAATATGAAATATTATAAAAACAAACTTACCTTCCTGTGGTTTAACGTCCGAATCGTCTTCTCTATTCCTAATTTTCTCCACAGTGTAAACCGTAATGGCCGGTACATCCAGTCCAAAGTTGTACGCTTCTTCTAAAACACGTTTCCGGGTTTGGGTTTCGGTCGTCGTTTCCAGAAACTTGGAATACATCAGCAGTTGCAAATCCGTCGGTAGAGCAGCCGTGTAGAAAGCTACCAACTGCGCGTCGCCATGCTTGATCAAGCATTCCACATAGCGTTTAATTACCTTATCGCCAATGTCCTCCTGGCATGGCTTTCCGATTTGACGAATGAACAGCACTAAATGCGAGAGGAAACGCAGCATCTGCGGCGTTAAATGGAAAGAACTATCCGCCAACCAGGCATCGAATTGGCGCATCAGTTCTGATATATCGTCCAAAATTAAATACTTTTGAATTACACGATCCACTTCGCGTGCAGACGATTTTATGCGGATGTTTTTGTGGGCTTCTAATTCTTCGAAAATTTGCTCCAACGACATTTTACTGTTCCAGTATTTTTCCGGCATTGGAAGATAGCTTTTGACGCAGTGCGAACGGATTTCACTCTCAACGCGGATATCGATTTGAGTCTGAAAATAAACAACGTTTAACTTATCATGATCTTGAATTTCCAATGAAAATTACCTTCAAATAAGCCCACAACACATCGGTCCAATTGTGTTCACCCAAAATCGCCAAAAGTGCATCTAAATTGCCACAGAACGCTCCAATCGTTGCACGTGTGTACTCATCAACGACCCGACTTTCGGCCATCTTCCATGCTAATTTTTTCCACAAGTCCCGCCTAGGATTGCCCTCAATAGCTTGTTTAACGCCGACTGTCAAAGCCCTACCGGAAGTGCCAGCCGCTGGCTCATAATTAGGATCATGATGTAACCTCCATCCCTCCAGAATCGCCGCCTTCCATGGTTGCCCACAATGCTCGCAAAGGTTCTGCGCTTCCTCTATTCTACCGAATCTTATTTCCTGGAAAATTTGTCTTGAAAGACGAGCTTGATCCTCTACATCCAGATCATGCAGAGGCCGACGCTCTCGGGCAGGGGCATCTGGGTCGAGACTTTTGACGATTTCCCTCGTACTTCCAAATGCCGTAAGTCCAACGTTTTGTAACTGATGCAGCGTATTTTCCCATGCGATTGTTCGATCTGTGAAATGACCAATCTGCATCCGATTTTGCTCCAATGCCGTCTGTTCTAACCAATCTACGATCAATTGATACTCTCTCAGATTAGCATTTGCTGAATAGAGGTGCTCCACTATTGCCCTCTCGCTGTTCATCAATATCAAATCATCCATCTCTGCATCCTCCTTTTGCACCACTAGTCGGTCCTTATACAATGCGAAAAGCAGCTTCCAAGTATCCCGCTCCATGGTCAACCACGCTTCATCGGCCAATATTTTCCTTTCCTTCCCAAACGCCGATTGCGCCATCATCTTATCAATTCCATTCAATGTCTCATCTAAGGTTTCAATCAAATCCTCTACCGTTTCAAAAACCTCGGCTTCACTGTTCCGTCTCTGCAAAACCTCCAGGAACTGACCAAACAGTGCCTCAGTTTGGTTTCTTACGTTGAGACCGGTTGTGCTGATCTGACTGCCGGCCAAGCTCAACCGACTCGCAGAAAGGTTTTGCTGTTGTTCAAACATAAAACTGCGAATCTCCTGCGGACCAACCGTTAGGGACAAATCAAAGTCCATGGCCGTGGAGTCATCGGCACCACCAGCCAGTATCGACTGATGTGGACTACGTAGATCGCGATCTTTGGGTCGCAGTAGACCCCGCTTCGATTTAACGACTGACTCGTCCAAGAGCAGCAACGAGCGTTCCAGCTGGCTCATTATGCCTTACTTAGCTGTTCCGGAAAAACGTTTGATGAGTGGTATCTACTTACAAAAGCGGTAAAATCATAACCTGAAATTCTGCGGAATATAGGACAGTGAAGTTTTACTGTTTAGTTGGATATCAATCTTATATACCTTTACATCAACTGGGAAGTTCCTTTAATAATTATGAGAAGTTGAGAAACTGTTGCTCGAGTTTGCCGATAATAATTTTAATATCGCTAGCAGAATACCCAAATGCGAGTGATGGCTCTTCCTGTCTCTGTATTTGTTGTGACATTAATACAGATTCTGTGTTTGAGCTTTTCAATCAATGATATGAGTGGCAAGGTAGACCGAGCGGTCTTGCATGTAGTCGACATAATAGAAACTCATTCGACAAAATAGACACTCATTCGATAATCGACATTCAAAATGAGAAAACCTGAAACGGTCGTTTGCAAAAACCCATTAATGGGTAAAAAATACACCCATTTTCGCTTATACTCCAGAGGAGCCGGCCAATCTGATCAATTTAAAATCTTCAAAAGATTTCAAATATTTTCCAAAGACCACCGTTGATTGGGCAATCTTGGTTAAAAAACCCATTTTTTTTTGTTCAGTGTCTCAAAATTGTAAATAAAAATGAATAAAAAACCGACACATTTAATTTTGCTATAGTGAAACATCAGTATATGTGATTTTACTTAAAACTATGATCCGGAACTGGATAAATGGACCTAGACTCAACCAATCTATTCATGCACATAACTCACAACAAACAACCCTTCAAATGTGTAAAAATAACACAGTAAACCAAAAGAAAAACAAAGATTCTAATACTAAAAAGTGCAAGAATATATTGCAAGATGCGAGGAGCAAGGTGTTTTTGAGAATAAGAGGTTCTAAAGCAGTGAGCCTACTTTAAGCTTCTTGGAAACACATTGTTTTCAAGTTTACCCTATTTTTGAGTACAATTGTATACTATCTCTTTTTCTACGGTTTGCAAAAACCCATAACCCTACGGTTGTTTGCGAACAACAGCCGTCCCGGCCCTGCGTTTGAGTTGGGTGATGGGTGCTTCCGAACTTCTACTACAGGCAAGTACTCTGTGGATTCGAACAATTCGTTGCCTGATTCGTTCGTCGTTTCCAGTTCATCGTCTAGCCAGCTTCGATCAACTTTTGCAAGCAGGATACCGGGACGCACAATTGCCGCTAGTCTTGAGGAAGCCCCTATTCCGCTCAACGCAGTCGAGCCCTACCTGCCAGCGACCAGCAGCCGTCCCGGTCCTGCGGTTGAGTTGGGAGACGGGGTCTTCCAAATTCCAAGCAACGGCAAGTATGGTCAACAAACGGACACTTCCCGCTCTGATAGTATTTCCTTTCCCAGTGCTACAAACCTTGAACGTCGGAATTCGGACCTTGTAATCTACTACCAGAATGTTGGCGGAATGAACGGCCTTATTGATGATTATCGGTTAGCGTTCATGGATCATTGCTACGACATTATAGTCTTAACCGAGACATGGCTGGATTCTAGGACTGTTTCTAGTTATGTTTTTGGAGATGGTTACGAAGTTTTCCGCTGCGATCGGAACACAAACAACAGTAGGAAATTGACCGGCGGTGGTGTTCTCGTTGCAGTTAGTGTCAGGTTGAAAGCAAGTGCAGTTGAAGACGATTCCTGGATCACCGTAGAACAAGTTTGGGTAGCAATTCAGCTTAGAGGCCGTAATCTATTCCTTTGTGCGGTGTACATTCCTCCGGATCTAACTCGAGATTTAGACCTAATTGATGCGCACTGCCGATCTGTTTCTGCTATTTCGAATACGGTTGCCCTCCATGATGAAATGATTATTTTGGGAGACTTCAACCTAGCGGGCATTGCATGGACTCCAACTCACAGCGGCTTTCTTCGTCCCGACCATGAACGTTCCTCTTTCCACGCAGGGGCTATTCAGCTTCTGGACAGCTACAGTACCGCAACTCTATTCCAAGTTAACAACGTGGTGAATGAGAATAATCGCTCTCTAGATCTCTGCTTCGTGAGTGGCCAAGATATTGCTCCCTTCATCTCTACAGCTCCCGTGCCTCTAGTTAAGGATGTCCCTCACCATCCTTCTCTAATAGTTGCTGTCGAGGACGTTGTAGCTCGGGACTTCGTCGACACTCCTGCTACTGTGTCATATGACTTCCGTAGAGCCGACTATCGCAGTATTGGTGATGTTTTATCTAGTTTGGATTGGCAGAGCATTCTTGATTCGATCGACGATAACATCGCTGCTCAAACTTTTTCCCACGTCTTGGCTTATGTCATTGACAGACACGTCCCAAAAAAGATTGTTCAGACTGACTCTCGGGTTCCTTGGATGACGAACGCTCTTCGCTCGCTAAAACGGCTTAAAAGGGCTGCTCTTAAAAGATTCACGAAACACCGCACCATGTCGCTTAAACGCCACTATAGCAGACTCAACTACGAGTATAAACGGACCAGTCGTGCACATTTTCAACGTTATCTGAGTGGGGTTCAACGGCGTCTCAAATCTCATCCGAAATCTTTTTGGAGCTATGTTAATCAACAACGTAAGGAAGTAGGCTTACCTTCATCCATGTTCTATAATGGCGAAACTGCTGGCACTCAAAAGGAAATTTGCGATCTGTTCTCGGTAAAATTTGCTAGTGTTTATGAAGACGAGAGGTTAGAGACCAGTCATTCTGTTCACGCTGCCGCCGGCAATGTTCCCTTGGCAAATCAAACACTCAGCCTAGTTGATGTGGATTCAGAATCAATCTCGAACGCGGCATTACACCTTAAAACTTCGCTTAAGCCCGGACCCGATTGGGTTCCGTCGGTTTTTCTGAAACAGAACATGGCTTGTCTTCTGTATCCACTTCGTCAGATATTCCAGATGTCCCTCTCTAGCGGTACATTTCCTTATTGCTGGAAAATGGCGGACATGTTTCCGGTGTATAAAAAGGAAGCAAGCGGGACGTGAACAACTACCGAGGAATCACATCGTTAAGCGCTGTATCGAAGCTTTTTGAACTGGTCGTTAAGAACTCACTTTTACACATTGCAAGCAGTTGTTAAGTGACGACCAGCACGGATTTTCACCAGGGCGTTCCACAACTACAAACTTATTGTGCCTTACGTCGTACATCACTGATGGTATGATCGCTCGATGCCAAACGGACGTGATCTACACAGATTTAACGGCAGCTTTTGACAAGTTGAATCATGATATCGCGATCGCTATACTTGACAGACTAGGAGTTGGTGGTAATCTTTTAAGATGGTTTCGATCATATCTCACAGGGCGTCAATTGACAGTTGCCTTGGGTGACCTTCGTTCAAGGAGTTTCTGCGCCATGTCCGGGATACCGTAGGGTAGCCATCTGGGACCGTTGATATTTCTTTTATACTTCAACGACGTACACTATGTTATCGGAGGGCCTCGCCTGTCGTTTGCTGATGACCTGAAAATTTTTATGCGAATCTGTTCAACCGCCAATTGCCATTTCCTCCAAGCGCAGGTTGATGCCTTTGCTCATTGGTGTACTCTAAATCGGTTGGTGGTCAACCCGGCCAAGTGCTCAGTGATAACCTTCTCACGTCAGAAACAACCAATTTTGTTCAACTACCATCTTCTCGGTACAACCATCGAACGAAAGCAGTGCGTTAAAGACCTAGGTGTACAGCTGGATTCGAAACTGACGTATACGCAACATTTATCGTATGTTGTTGACAAAGCTTCAAGGACACTAGTTTTTATATTCAAGGTTGCGAAGAACTTCAGCGACATTCACTGCCTTAAATCGCTCTATTATTCCCTCGTTCGTTCGACACTGGAGTATTGTTCAGCGGTCTGGAGTCCATGCTATGATAATGGCGCCGAGCGAATCTAATCTATTTAACGCCGTTTTCTTCGGTTCGCACTTCGTAGACTTCCTTGGAGCGACCCTTTTCGTCTTCCTAGCTACGAAAGTCGGTGTCAGTTGGTCGACATGGAGCCTCTGCGGGTCCGTAGAGATGTATGTAGAGCTTTAACTGCTGCAGATGTTCTACAAGGAAGAATCGACTGCGGAAGGATCCTTCAACAAATTAGCATCAACGTCCAACCAAGGCCAATGCGTCACAACTCTATGCTCAGGCTTCCTTTTCGCCGCACCAACTATGGGTTGAATAGCGCTATTCACGGATTGCAGCGAACCTTCAATAGGGTGGCGTCCATTTTCGATTTTCATCTGACGCGGAACGTACTTCGTCGGAGATTTTCTACCGTTTTTAGAACAATTGACACACGTAGTTAAGATAGTGTATAGCTTTAATTATTTTATTTTTACTTATTTTTTTTTTTTTTTTGACTCCAGTTAAGAGGTTATGTAATCGTTTCTTATTGTATTTTTTTTTGTTTTTAACATCATTAGGACCTAAACTTGGTCTGTTGATGTCTACTTCAAATAAAAATAAAAAAAAACCCCATTAATGGGTAAAAAAACATGCCTATCTGTCATAAAATGGGGGAATTTCTCAATCATGCAATGGGTACAAAAATGCCCATTAGACGAAAACTCATACAATAAAAATTGGGTATATTTTTTACACATTAATGGGCGAATAAACAGTTCAAACCCCAAGCGTATCCGATGCATCGTCGGTGAAAAGCGCCGCTTGTTTCAGTTTTTTGATTTTTTTAAAAACTACAATAATATATGAAACTAAACACTTTTGGAAAAACGCAAGCAAGACAAATGATATTTTCTGTATAAAAATGATGAATAATTAACTTAAACGAACGATATCACAAAACCTCCAACAATTTCTTTAATGGATTGGATGATACCCCAAATATGTCGTTAAGAAAAATAACCATACTAAATTTATTAGGGTAACCTATCATGCTTCCAGATCGTCGATTTAAGTTTATCTAAACTTTATCTAACTTTATCTTTATCTAAATGGGTATTTTTTCACCCATCATGGGGTTTTGAAAACGACCGTGCACGGAAATGTTACTCAAAGTAGTAAAAACTGGATGAACTCGTAATATTGAGTAGATCCACTTTCTACGAAAATTGAGTAACATTGACGTGAGAGAAAAATAGATGGTAAACAATTCAAGCAAAACAATACATTAGGTCCTAAGTACATTGAGAGGCTCTCGTTGTCGACTTTCTCTTTGCGTTCCTACGGCTATGTAAGAACATGTTCAACTATTTTGAACTTACAGTACGGTAGTAATAAGTGTGATTATGGATCCAATACGTCGAAATCGTTAGCAAATCGTTTAATTGACAAACTATTAACCAAAGAGAAAGTCGACAAAGAGAGTCTCTCAATGTACTTAGGACCTAATGCATTGTTTTGCTTGAATTGTTTTCAGAAAATGAGTAATATAAAACGGGATTGTATACATATCAAGCATAACTTTTCAAATAGACATATTTAACATTTGATAGGAATTGAGAAAAATGAGGTAGAAGTTTCAGATGCTTTCATTTATCATGGTTAAATAATATTAAAAGTAGTAAAAATCCTGGTTTTCATTCAATTTCGTTCTATTTTTGAGAAAATTAACTCATACCCCGGTATGCCTCCATACCATACACATGCACTCAACAAATTAATCTGGCTGACTTATGAATGGATTTTGTTGCACAACGTTGTTCTTGTACACAGAGAGGAATTTGATAGTCAATTTTACCATTATTGGGGGTAAGGATGACTATTGCAGCATAGTGATTTTAAACCGACTATGATCATGGTAAAAAATACCATTAAAAATAGTTGATCCAACATTTGCCATAATGTCGGAATAGTCCTTGTTACCATGATCATAGTCAAGAATGCCATGAACGTGGTAAATTCGTCCATTTTCATGGTTATTGTAACCATTATATGCAATAGTCACCTTGACCATGATATAATTGTCGGTATAACGATAGAATTTTTCTCAGAGTAAGACTTTAAGCCTTCCTGATTTCAAGTGTAGATCTAGGGCAGAAATGCAAATCCGGGCAAAGATAAATGTTGTACGGAAATTCGATTTTATTGTTGTTTACCATCTATTTTTCTCTCACGTCAATGTTACTCAATTTTCGTAAAAAGTGGATCTACTCAATATGAGCCTGTGCACGCTATAAAAAGTTTGACTTTTACTGTGAGCCATGTTTTCAAGCATCCTGTGAGAATGAGTAAGACAACACCAAACACGGCTCACAGTAAAAGTCAAAAAGACAAAAGAATTATAGCAGCGTGCACAGGCTCATTGCGAGTTCATCCAGTTTTTACGACTTTGAGTAACATTTCCGTGCACGGTCGTTTTCAAAACCCCATGATGGGTGAAAAAATACCCATTTAGATAAAGATAAAGTTAGATAAAGTTTAGATAAACTTAAATCGACGATCTGGAAGCATGATTTTAAAGCATTAGGCCGTTCCCAACGCTGTTCTACTTTGTATGGGCTGTTTTAGTTTACAACTAGAACTGAAACAAGCCATTCCCAATGATGTGTTGCAGTTCTACTGTTCGAGCAAATTTTTGCAACAGATTTACAACTGCTCGACAGCTCTGTTTTATTTTCAACGCGATTTGAAACACGGATGCAACATTGTTTTAAACTGGGTTTCTTTGTAGTTGTGGCAGCTGTTATGACTGATGACTGTCAAATTAGCGGTTTTTAGTTTGATTTGCAAGTGATTTTTTTAGCGCGAAAATAAGATCGATCAATATTTTTATAACATGGCATTGCGATTAACGTGTTTTTGATTTAATTTTTTAAAACCATGCGCGATAACTATACACTGTTAATAAAATAATAGCATTGCATTGACAGTTTATGATATCATAACACCGTATAATGATATCATAATTTTATTATTTTCACTAATACTCATAGTATTGGCATTAAAATTAATGCCAGATTAAGTTGTCTCCCCCCTAGACTCTATCCTGTTCTCTCAAATCGAATATGCGTCACTGCATCAGCAATGCTTCTCGCAGTCGAACCCAATGTCGACTTGGTAGGGTCGATCAATCCGTACAATTGGAATATGTGGAATTTAATAACTGCCGAACGGAACACCTCCAGAAAGAAACCAAGCCGAATCGATCAATCGCAAAATAGAGTTTTCACTGAGAACCGGCTTGTTCTCTTTTTGGAAGTGATTCAATCTGTTTTTCGTCTTCTACAAGAAAAAAAAATTAAACAATATTAAAATTCCTCTTCCAAATACTGCGACCTGTCACGCCTAATATGAGATTTTCTTACGAAACGATAATAAATAATTTTCCCAAACAGTAAACATACTGCTGTTATTGGTTGCCAAGGTTACAACCATCACCACCGTCTTATTTAAGCCAGTGCTACCAGAATACTTTAGATCGAGTTTTAAATTATATAAGTTGATGGAAGCTGATGCATTCTGAGCAAACGTGAATTTTATGATCAAATATGAGTGAAGTTGCTTTTTTCGTTTTCGCACACATTTTTTGGCATTCTCACCACTCTAAATCTTGGAGGGACAAGAAAATCATAGAATGAGCAAATTTGATGAATCCTGAGTAATTTTGAAGAAAAAAGTTAATCACGAGAAATCCGTCTTGCCCCTTGTATTCAACGCAAGCTTTCTGTTTGTTTCAATTCATAAAAAAGTTCCAAATCAAATCAGTCTATTCCAATCAAACCAACATATTTTTTATAGTAATCACTGCTGTGTGATTTTAATTTGAATAATATTTGATTTATAACAATCACACTTATTTCAAACTTCGTTTTAAGCTTAAATGGTTGATTTATTGTTTTAATAAAAGCCTTGGTTTTTCTAATGTTAGTTTATGCATTATAATTTGTAAAACCTATTATCAACGAGTTATTCTCTTTGTAGATAACTGGAAAAACAGCACTTCCGAAGCAAGACGATTTTGAAAATAAGCTGCCATTATGACTACGTCTCCCCAATATTGCTTCCCGAGTCCTGCATTCAACCACATGCACGATGCCAACTCCTGCAAAGTCCGATTCATGCTTTCCAACACGCCGTTCGTCTGGGAGAATATGGTGAGTTAATTGTTTAAAAACAATATAACACAACTCTCAGTTCTATAAAGCGTGAAGTTTTATTTGAATCAATTGGGTTTTCATTGTATTAGTTCATCAATGTTTATTAGTTCAACAAATTTGTTTAGTTGATATAACAAAACATTTTGTTTTGAACAATAAACGCGATGTTCATAGAATTGAATAAAATCAAATAACATGAAGTTTTATTTCAACTCAAAGGTTTTCTTGAATTATTTCATCATTGTTTATTATTTTATAACAAATGCGTTCAGTTGGTTTAACAAAACATTTTGTTTTGAGCAATAAAACACGATGTTAAATTCTATAAAACATGAAGTTTTATTTCAACTCAAAGTTTTTATTGTATTAGTTCATCAGTTTTATTGGTCCATATTCAAAACAAAATTTTAGTTGAATTGATTTCTATGTTGTATTGGTATACTCAGATAACCAATAAGCATTAGCATATGCACTAAATCAACCCTAAATCTGCATTTCAGATGCTACAAGCATTATATTAGCATTATATCAGCATCTTGAATGCTATCTGTTGTAAAGTTGCATTTCAAAAGCTATTTAAATGCTTGTAGTCTGTAATGCGTAATTTCTGTAATTTCGAATGCAAAATAGCATTTAGAAGCATTATCATAGCATTGCAGTAAAGCAGCCGTAAGTGGGCCAAAAGTGGCATTTATGTTGCATTGAAGGCGACTTAATTGCTTGATAGGCTGCCGTAGAGACGCTTTGGAACTGATTATTGGTTACCTGGGTAACTACGTATTTTTTTGCGTGTGTTATTAATGACAGGATAGAATGAAAAACTCGATTTGTTTACATTTGTGACATACGTCTTTTTGAAAAGTCATGCTTGATATATTCTTGGCGATTAAACAAAATGATAACGGAAGCGGAAACGCCCGAACTGAGTAAACTTGCTTGTAGGAAAGAAAACAGGTTACATTCAAGCCAATTCTACTTCGACATACGAAGTCATTTGCAACAACAATCAAACCGTTACTATAAATTAGAAGAAAAATTAGTAATCTCCATTTAATTCCAACTACCTTTGCTTATCTTCGACAGATACGCGTATTTCGTCTACAATGTGCAGACTTCTTCAGTGTCTCGTACTCTGAGAAAAATTCTATCGTTATACCGACAATTATATCATGGTCAAGGTGACTATTGCATATAATGGTTACAATAACATGAAAATGGACGATTTACACGTTCATGGCATTCTGACTATGATCATGGTAACAGGACTATTCGACATTATGCAATGTTGGATCAACTATTTTAATGGTATTTTTACCATGATCATAGTCGTTTAAATCACTATGCTGCAATAGTCATCCTTACCCCCAATAATGGTAAAATTGACTATCAAATTCCTCTCTGTGTACTAATAACTCGACTGAGACACTGAAGAAGTCTGCACATTGTAGACGAAATACGCGTATCGGTCGAAGATAAGCAGGTAGTTGATTATGATTACTATTTCTTCTAATTTATAGTTACAAGTATTCCACTAAACAGCTCAAACCCTCTAGGATTCAATCAAACCGTTGCTGTTCCGTGTCCGTTCGCATTGTGTTTTGGCCATATCACCTGAATGCGCCTCTGGGCGGAGCTCATTGTCGGCTGGTCCATCAAAGTCAAAAATTATCTCGCGGATCTCACGCACTGATCGACTCAAGCGTCACTCTCGCCTTTTCGTCCGAAAAGTGCTTTTGCGAGCCGCGCTTCTTTCGCCGGGATCAAGCAAAAGTAATTTATTTCCAACCAAAAGTTCTCCGTTTACTCGGTAGTTTTGTCCACAGGTCAAGCTTAATAGTTTTGTTTACGTTCCGCACATCATCTGCATCCGGTTTTTGCCGATTTCATCGTTTCCAAGTCGAGCTATGCTACCGGTAAGTGAAAAGAAGATTCGTCAAAATGACGCACGGTACTTATTGTCGATGCTTTTGCTTTCGGACAGCGCAATAAAATCTTTGTCGGCAGCTTGCCGCAGGCAACGAAGCCGGAAGAGGTACGGCGCCTGTTCGAGAACTACGGCGTCGTGACGGAGTGCGACGTGATGAATCGATGTGCGTTTGTTCACATGCAAACGCCGGACATGGTAGATAATGCGATCCAGGCACTGCACAACAGTGAATTCAAGGGAGCAACCATTAACGTGGAACGGGGCAGAACCAAAGATCGCGGAGAGGGTGGTGGTCGTGGAGGAGAGGGTGGCGGCCGTGGGGGCGACGGTGGAAGCCGTGGAGGAGATGGTGGCGGTCGTGGTGGAGACGGCGGCGGTCGTGGTGGTGACGGAGGTGGTCGTGGTGGGGACGGTGGTGGTCGTGGTGGGGACGGAGGTGGTCGTGGTGGGGATGGCGGCGGTCGAGGATTCCGTGGTGGCTCTAGAGGAGGAAGAGGAGGAGGTTTCCAGCAGCAATCGAGATCGAATTACGATGGTAGGTACCTGTATGCATGGTTAAGAGAGTTTGAAAATTAATGGAATGGCTTTGCAGACGGCCAACAGGATCGCTCAGGAGGTCCGATGAGAAATAACCAGAGTCGGGGAAATATGCGCAATCAGCCTTACGGTGGAGGCCGCGGTGGTAGCTTTGACGGCCAGAATCAAAGTGGTGGCAATTTCCGCGGTGGATTCAACCGTGGAGGCGGAGGAGGAGGCAATCGAGGAGACTACAATGACCGCGGCAGCGGTGGAAGGGGTGCATTTAGCAGTGGTGGAGGCGGTGGTGGTGGAAGCGGCAGCAGCGGTGGTAGTGGTGGTGGCGGTAGTGGAGGAGGAGGTAGTCGATTCTCCGCTGGCGGACAGCAGTTCAACAGTGAAGATCGACGTGGATTTGCTTTGCCCAATGAAGGAGGAGGTAGATTTTCTAGTCGACCTGGTGGGCTGGCCATCAGCCCGTTGCTGGACCCGTACGCCCGCAGAAGTGTTGGAGAGGGTGGTACTACAATTGGAGTAGGGGGTGGAAATTAGTAAGACTGATTTTGAAATGGCATTGAGGTGATGAAATGTTATATAATGGATTTCTTTCTAGTGTACAACGAGGAGTATACAGCCAAGGTAATAATGGCGCGACACCCTTGGCATCGTCCGATTATAATCAAGCTTTCCCGCCGTTGGGAAGCGACATGCCTCGGTAAGTGCAGCTTCAAATTGTAAGTTAAAGTGGTGAGCATTCAATGAAATTAAGTCTATTTATAACGGATATGCCATGTTTTATAATATAATCAAACTATTATTTCTGGTTAGCAATCCAAACCGTGGTCCCCCAGAGCAGCAATCATCCCAACAACAACAGAGGTGGATGCAGTAATCGCAGTTTTCCGTCAACGACACACACTTTGTATAAAAGGAATCTACACACTGCTCATTGTAGCTCGAAACCCACTGATGACTACCTTTATACATTTAGTTTTTCTAATAAGTTTGTTAGTTTCGACGTTTTGCTGTCGATTTAACAGTCCAGATCCACCATTCTCTGTACTGGTGCATACAATAATCAACATTTATATTTTTCGCTGTTTAAAGTAGACATTTTCTAGCTTTTAAGTTTAGGCACGTCGTGCTCATCATATGGATAGTCTTTCTGTTCGTTTTTCACAAAACTGATACCTATAGAAGTATTCTTAACGGAGCACTCAGCGCCGGGAAGAGAATTCGCCGGGTACCAAAACGGCGTTGGAAAAACAAACAAAACAATGTGGAAGTAACATTAAGCAGTGTAAGTGTCAAAATCAACAGAATACCTACCGTTTACTTATAAACAGATCAGAATTATTTAAATATAATCGATAAACCTCTTAAGACGCGTTGAGATCATTTGAAATCAGGCCGCAGGTGGCAGAAACACAGGGTTTACTGAAAATAGTTGAATTTCGTTCAATGTATGGCGACAAAAAGGGCAACTTAAGGGTCAAGGTCATCACACCATTTATACACGTTTTTGAAATCTACACTTTTAATATCTCTGCTGAAAAAGCCTGACATAGACCCATCTTATCTCAGGAGCAAAATAAGCCAGTCTTAGAAAGTGTAATTTGCATAACCTATATTCAAAAACTTTGTTAGTTTAAATAGAGGCAAGTACTGCAACAAATAAGTTCTCAGCATACTATAATTGCTATAATACTACTTTTATTTAACTTTTTTTCATCAATTTACTTAATACATAATTTCCTAACTGTTTTTTTCGCTTCTTTCTTGGTGCTTTCGTTTACAGTAGCTTTTTGTGAAGCATATCTTCATTACAGTCTAGCAACGATCTGATCGGATTGTTTGAAACTTGCCGGTGAAGAAACTATCGAAATTGTGGCTGTCGAATAGTAAAATCAAAATAGTTTTTTAAATCGCATTATTATTTCACTATTTTAAAAATTCAACTTTAAATAACCTACAATGTGATTTCCTTTTGTAAACAGCGATATGAGAGAATAAAAAAGGAAATCTTGCCCCTCCTTATATGCTGGTTTACAGTTCGGAAAAAGCGTCACGGGATTTGGGCACCTGTGTGTTTTAAATGGAGCCCTATTAAGTCTACACAAAAATTACAGTTTTTCTGAAGTGTAAACCCGTTCGCGGGATTTACTCGGGAAAATAAAATTCATCTCTACACACTTCTTCTTTGAAGGGAACAAATCATTCCGATTTGTTTCCGGGCGGATTTTGAAACTTTGAACTCAAACAGGGAAAAAATGTTAAAATGTCAGAAAGAGAGCCGAGTTCGGAAAGATTTTTTTTTCGATTTTGATTTTCTCGAAGACTTTGATGGGTTTGCCAATCATGGTAAAATTGGTGAACAGCTAACCCAGGATGAAATACTGGACTAAGAAAATATAGAGTTCCTTCAAAAGAAACGCGTAGCAAAAACAACAAAACGGAACAAGGAGATTGACATTAAAGTTACTCTTTGCCAAGAAATTTTAAAACATCCTTGCTTGCTATTTGGTATAACAAAACAGCTAAAGATGCTATTTGCTATATTTCAGTGGTATTTTTTCAACGTCCCTGAATAAATCCATCAGTGTCCAGTAGTGCCGGAAGTACTGGGATGCTTTGAGGGAATCGACCCTCACCCATACACCGTCAAAATAAACCAAAATAAAATAAATCATTTATTTTGATAAAGCAAAACTCCAAAAGTTTTGTGAGATGCGGTCTTCAAAACTTTCCATTTTTTAATGTTTCATGCAAGAAAAAACGTACACAAATGTAAACAATACGCAAAATCTGAGACGCAAACTTTGCTTGTCACTTAGTGTAGAGAAATGTGGAGAAACGTCTTTTGGAAAATTTCCCGAGCGAAATCCCGTTTCCAAATCCCGTGATGCAAGGTGTTGGAATTTGAACCCCTTAAACAAAATTTTTCCTAGTTTTTTTTTCCGGAATTTAAACGATTAGATTCAAGAAATTATTTAAAATAAGCACTGCCCGAATAAAAAAATCTCATAGAATTACAATTGAATATATTGTAACCATACAATAGAATCTATAGTATGTACAATTAATAGCATTGTTCACAACAATAAAATAGCAATAGAAGTTATTGTTTCCACAATAGTGTCTAATGTAAATTGAGGCATCGACAATAGAAAAGGGGGGTTGTTATGTATCTTAACTGTAGAAAAAATCATTATTTTTCGAACAAATTTGAGTCAATTACTATTAATTATATTGTTTCACAATTGTTAAAAATCCAAGCATATGGAGTGAATTGTAGATCTATTGTAATGACAATATAGATTTTACATTTATCTGATTCATGAACAATAAGATTTATGGTCGGAAATAGATTTTAATGTTATTTTATATTATTGTATTGTAATTGTATGGTTATTTTTATCCGAGGGTGCCTGTTTTCCGGCAAATTTTACTTCAATCGTAATAAATTTAGAGCACAAAATCTTAAACTAAGTCCACGTAAACAAGCTCCCTGAACTGTCAAAACTGCATTGATGACGTCATCGTGCAATGACTTTTTAAGGACGCCTATGCAGTGGTTTCACAGTTGAAACAGACGGACGAACCATCATCTGATTCACCTGAGTTTTAACAACACTGAACTAGATATTATGACTTACTCTGAATCACATGCTTAGACTAGCTACACTGGAAACACATGTAGATATTTTCCAATACTAAAATAAGTGACATTTACATGAATTTAACATAGGAAAATAAATTCTACTTGACTAATCATTTACATTTTACTTAACACACAATATTCACTTGATTTTGCGAAGCATTTTCCACTTCCTGAATCACATGAAAGTGAAGTGAATTGCTGGTGGATATTTTCCACTGATTATGTGAATATCTTTTTGGGGGCATGATTTGAGTTGTGAGGTTGCTATGGCGATCTTTTCTAAATTAACATTAATGAAATCAATCGCTTGTTTTCCAACGAAATATTGCTGGAATCGGTTCTTTATTAAATCATTCAACGAATCGGTTGAAGTTAGTAACTATCAAAAAGAAGTGTATAAAGAAAGTTACTCCAAGAGTGAAAGTGATTCTCTATTTTATTTCTTCACTTTACTATCGCAGAATTTTATCGTGGTAAATTTTGTTTTACCGAACAACCTCAATACATATATGATCCTTCTATCGGTATTGAAGAATTCAAGCGAAGCTAAAGTGAGGTTAAACATCGTTGTATCTAAAACTGAAATTGATAATAACTTTCTGGCTATTTTTCACACTGTACGGAATTGGTCAGTATCGTCTTTTTCATATCTTTTTACCTCCAATTACTTTGCTTAGACAGCTCGAAAATCCATTTTTAACGAGCGCCATCTTCAAAGTTCAACCTCACATTTAGCGATACCTGGATTCCAACATATCGGTAAACAGTTAAGTTTTATTTGATTTTGAAATTGATTTTGCCAAAATATCGGTCGGAAAAATCTGCAGAATACCATATCTACGAACTCAGCAAAACGAAATGCCGAACCTAGGCACTTCAATATTTAGAGATCCGGTGAAATCTTGTTGTCAAAAAAGCCATCCACTTTCAGTTTAAGTGCTAAGCACGATGGACGCTGTGCTGCTACTCTACAATTATCGGCCGGATTTAGTGCTTGCAAAACTCCTTAGGACATTCCTGAACGAGTTCCTCAATGGATATGAGTAAGTATTAGTGTAAAGAAAAAAGTGATTATTTTGTTTTGAGTGCAGATATATTCCAGTAGGTTGACGGTGCGCTTCATTCAAATTAAATAATTTGTAAATTAATTTTTCTTTATATTTATGCTTTCTTCAGAGATTTTAGTTTTCAAACAATTTTCAAATATGATTTAATCTTATAGATTGTTAAGCTCCTTAGATTGTTAATTGATGTAGCTGGTGTAATGGCGTTGTTCTATATTTAAAAAATGCATTTTCTATAATACATTTTTGAAACTAGAAGCAACACTATTTTTTGGTCGTCACAGGCTCGGCGGTGGCATCCAATTCGTGAGTCATCGATTCAGGCAGCACAAGGCGTACAGATTTATGTTCCCAAGTTAACCATCAGTTGTGAAGGTTGTGACTGCAGGTTCGGAGGTGACGCCGAACCTCAGCAGGGAAGTCTAAACTATTGGATCCAATTATCCGCTTAAACTATTGGATCTGAAACCTGAAACACTCGTTATTCCAGCCCCTGTGGATGATAGCGATGACGAGTCGGACGAGTTCGATTTCCGGGAGATGCAGTAGCAATGCAGCAAGGTGACGAGCCACGCACATTTGAGGAAGAAGTGGCCGGGTCCGAGTGCGATATGGGGAAGCAAACCATAGCGGACGAGCTGCAACCGCATGAAGAGAATTCCACGTGGGATGCTGTTCGTTTGCCGCCAAACAAGAAGGCTATTGGCTGCAAATGGATTTTCATGAAGAAAATGGACGAAAGTGGTAATGTGGTACGCTACTCTGAGAAAAATTCTATCGTTATACCGATAATTATATCATGGTCAGGATGACTATTGCATATAATGGTTACAATAACCATGAAAATGGTGGAATTCAACACGTTCATTGCATTTTTGACTATTATCATGATAACAAGGACTATTCCGAAATAATGGCAAATGTTGGATCAATTATTTTTAATGGTCGTTTTGACCATGATCATAGTCGGTTTAAAATCACTATACTGAAATAGTCATCCTAAACCCCAATAATGGTAAAATTGACAATCAAATTCGTCTCTGTGTATAAGGCCAGACTCGAGGTGCAGGGCTTCAATCAACAGCACGGAATCGATGATGAGATTTTTGCTCCAGTCTCCAAGCAAAGAACATTTCAGATGCTCCTGAGTTTCGCCGGCCGGAGTATTCTGTTAGTCAAGCACGTTGATGTGAACACGGCATGTTTGCAAGGCGAGTTGAAGGAAACTATTTTCATGAAGCAACCGAAAGGATTCCAAAGTGGGGCCAAGGATGAGGTTTGACTATTGATCAAGAATCCTTAACGACCGATTCAAATGTGCAGCGATACCATCTGTCAAAACCTAAAGAATTATTTGATCTAGATCAGAGAAATGTGTGCAGAATCGCTCAAACATGAACCTTCTTATCAAGTTCCCAACCATGTTCGTAGCTTCAATAAACGTTCTCAGCGAACACGAAGATAGATGTCAGTAATATGATTAGAACAGAAATATTACGACATCTTCTATTGTCATTCATGTCGGTTTGTCGGTTGTTTGCCTGCTACGAACGGCCTATGGTAGGCCGGGCGAGTTTGAAATGCCAAATTGATCGATGTCTTGCAGAAACTGTTATACGTGCTGTCCGGTGTCCTGTATATTCGAGAAAACCTGCAAAAAGAAGAAGTCTTTCATATTATATGTGGACGATATGCTGATTATCACCGACACCGAAGAGGAATACGGAAGGGTTCGTAGGCATTTTGAGGGGCAGTTTACCATCACGTAAGCAATATTTGGGAATCCGAGTGACCTGGTTCGGTAGTGAGTTTTTCCTGAAGCAGCAAGTGTACATAAAGAGAGTAGCAGATCGACTTGGACAAGCAAATGCAAAGCGCTCTCCGATTCCAACGGATTCCGGGTACCCAAATGCACAGCAGAAGATGGATGAGCCCATGCCTAGGGACGACAAGCTCCAGAGCCTGGTGGGCGTTCTTCTGTATATAACGGTGAACATGCGACCGAACATTACCATCAGCGTTTCGGAAGCAGACTGGACCGAAGCAAAACGGACGCTCTGGTTCTTAAAGCCAACAGCGAATTTGTGCCTGCGACTGGGTACTTAAAAACCTCTAGAAGCTTACGTCAATGCAGACTGGGCTGGTGACAAAGCAGACCGAAAATCAAACACTAGTTTTAATCTTTAGCACCGGAAGATCAATCGGCTAGGTAGCTCGGAAACAGGCATGTGTCACACTTTCGTCGACCTAAGCAGAATACGTGGCACTTTCCGAAGTCTGGTTTGAGCGAAAGGGTCGTTAATTTTTTTCACTGTGTAGTTCTTTCTCAATATCATGGGTTAGGTTTTAATCACCAATAGGCTTTAAGATAATAACCGTGTTCATACACAAAACATTCATATCAACATAACCTAAATTTTCATTGCAATCGATCCTGAACAGAGTGAGCTCTTCGGAACGCCTCGACTGATGATAAGTGTTTCTTATTAGGAAAGTGTTCGCATGTTCAAATATTATCCAACCTTTCGCGAAATAGTTGTGATAATGGTAAGTTTAGTTAAGTAACGAACATTCGAATAACTAACCCAAAAACCAACCCAATATAGGAAACGAGTTCCCCTTACTTCTCCCCGAAGAAAACTCGCAATTTTATTAAAAAGCAACAGCATACCGTTGGCCTGAAAGCAAGTTTGTTGCAAAAGTCCGCCGAATCTGCTGGACTTCATAAAGCCGCTTCCAGTGCGACTATTCCGACTGTCACGAATCTCGACAAATCGTCCATCCCCAAAATTAAACTCCAACCGGTAACTACGGAAATTCCGGAGAAGAAACGTAGCCAACGTAAACAGCCCATCAAAGTTGAAACCAGTCCGGATCGTTTGGCTTATTTTCACGGAGAACGTACCCCCGTAAAAAAAGAACCACTTTCCCCCACGCCACACAAGCGAACCCCGGTCAAAGAAGAACCCACAACAGACGAAGAAGCCAAACATTCAAAATGGGAACCGGAAAATTGGCGTACGATGTTGGAAAACATCCGTCAAATGAGGCAAATGATGCCGGCCCCGGTCGACACGATGGGTTGCGATCAGTTCAAAGACGATGCAAGTGTCCCTGTCGAAATTAGACGGTTCCACACGTTGGTTTCGCTCATGTTGTCCAGTCAAACCAAGGATCAGGTCAACTTTGAGTGCATGCAACGTCTGCGCAAACATGGCCTTACTCCGGAAAATGTGGTCGCTACAGATTTGGCTGTGCTGGAAAAACTAATTTACCCGGTGAGCTTTTACAAGGTAAGTGTTTATTTTAACCTATCCATTAGCCCAGACAAGCGACCGATCACACATTTTGACCATTTTTTGAGAGAATGTCACTAGCTATCTTTTCCAAATCATCTAAACTAAGCTGCTGAATTTTGTTGTCGAAATCCTTAACGAAAGCATTCGTTAGACGTTGGGATTGCTCTTCCTGGAGGTATTTTTTGAACTGACGGAAAATGACATCTCGCAGGGGATCGGGTTTCTTCACGACCAATGTCAACCTAGTGCCGTCTTTAATGTTCCCGTAGGAGCCGACGGTTTTCTCATCGGAAAGGGTTTTACCCACGAGCAGCAGTTTTTGGTGCTCCACCGGGATCATGCTCTTTTGTTTAAGGTCCTGTTTAATTTCCAGAATGGTGGATTCTTCCGTCGTCTGTGGGTGGGGATGGAGGAAATTCAAAAGTTGTACAATAAGAAATTAGTTGGGATCCTGACCTCAACGATGTACTCGTCTCCTTTGAGAATTTTGATTGTTAGTTGCATGTTTGACGCGATAGGAATGTGGATGTTAGCACTTTTTGTCTTGACTGAATCAATTCTATTCAGAGTATATTCTGTAGAATTATTGATAATTTTCTGCGTCAAAATGTGTTCGGGTTTTGTTGATAGTGTGAAGAACAAAACAAAGTGCGAATGACATTAATGTGACGTATCAGTGCCCATGTGGCGGATTTCCGTGCGGCTTATTTTGCTGGTACGTACACTGAAAAATATTACTTGGCTCAATATTTAAAGAGTATTTATTTTTAAACAACCCCTTCACAATTTGACAGATAACTTACAGTAGCTGTTGGAAGATGTCGCTGCAGTAAATTTGTTCTGTTTTTGTGGAACACGGAGAAAAACATATATATTAAAAAGCATTAATTTTATTGTTTTTGGTCTTTTGGGGTAAGATTTTGATTTGTCGATGGCACGAATGGCCTTGAAACTATATAGGATTCAACTGTAAACTTCGTTCTTGATATTTCACGTTTATTGCCTTATAGGATAAGCTTATTGTCCGCTCTCAACTTGGTATTCTAGATCCACAGTTATTATGTGAGAGCATTTGATGCCTTTGTCATTTTCTGTTTTCAAGTATAATCATAACCTGTACCCGGGGAAAAATTAGGTTAGGAAAAATTCTTAGACCTGACACGAAATCTAAAAAGAGGTTAATTAATTTTAAACTGCGAAGTATTATCAACATTAATATGCTATTATTCTCCTAGCGAAAAGATGCGTACAAAATCAATTAAATATTTTCGAAACACACCTCGTGAAAATGTAATCACATTCTCCAACTGTCTTTTGTCCTGCAGAACAAAGCCAAGTTCATAAGACAAGCATCGCAGATTCTGGTCACCGATTACGGCGGCGATATCCCCGAAACTATCGAAGGCCTCTTGAAGCTTCCTGGAGTGGGCAAAAAGATGGCCCATCTGTGCATGCGTTCGGCATGGAATGTGGTCACTGGTATCGGTGTAGACACTCACGTGCATCGGATCTGCAACTGGCTCCACTGGGTTCCAAAGGAAACCAAAACGCCGGAGGAGACCCGCGTTGCCCTGGAGAAGTGGCTGCCCTTTGAACAGTGGGAGGAAGTTAACCAACTTCTGGTAGGATTTGGACAAACAATCTGTCCGGCCACATATCCTCGCTGTAACGACTGTCTCAATGCAGACATTTGCCCGGCCAAAGGAAAACATGGCATTCGCAAGACTCCCATCAAGAAGGAAAAGTTGGAGTTTTAACAGCCCGACCCGGGGTAAGCCGAAGTGTTTTATTTATGTATTATAACCTCACAGTACAAAACTATTCATTTATGTTGTAAATGCGTAATAAACCCTTACTTTCATAAGAACACAAAAGAAATCCCACTTGATCACTACTCGGCATACCAAGATTATTATTGTGGTACCAGTAATCAACATCCATGTACCTCTTGATTAATTTTGTGACAGTTGCCAGCAGACTAAGCATAATTGCAGTTATTGTTATGATTTTTATGCTGACGTAAGAACTACACGACACTAAAAACCGAAACCGGTCGACCAAAAGGTGATTTTTTTTAAATTGTAAGAACCATAATTGCAGATCTTTTGCAAGGCCACAGAGAACAGACATCCAAGCTGGAGTCCCCTTCGTGTGTAAATTTCTGTAACAGCTATTTTAAAATTACAGCTCTTTTCAGTTACTTTTGGTGAATCGTATGTTGAAGGCGCCACTTGCCCATCTTGAGATTTGACTGTCTGACAATTTTTTGTTTGGTGAAACCTAGACAAGGCAGCGTTGTATTTCTAACGGTTTGCTTTCAAAAATTTACGCAGTAAATTGGAAAAAAAATCTTCGAGCCTGGATGTCTGTTCTCTGTGACAAAGCGTAACCACGTTTAATGGTTTGACTACATCGGTGTCGGTGGTACGCGCGACTGCTTCTTGGCTGAATGGCACCCCACAGGGTCTGGGTTCAATCCCAGCCGAGGTCGGTAAGATTTTTCCGAGGCGAAAAATCTCTGGCCATGTCTTCCTTTGAAATGTTATACCTTGTGTTGGTGGTTTTAGTTTGCATGCAAGTGCTTAAAGGGTTTCGAGAATTTACCGTTTGAATCTTACTCCCCCTCTTTGTTACGTCTGTTTGAAAAAGTACTCGAGAGCTCGATAAAGATTTTTCACAGGGCCTAATTGACAAACGTAAACAATGGCTTCTTTCGTGAACCTCTCGTGGCACAAAGTCTAACCATGTAAGCTTCCAATTCTATCGGATAAGTGAACTCTTCTTTTTCGAAATGGTCGTGGTGGATTGACAGGGTGTCTACTACCTGGAAAAACCTGGAAAACCTGGAATTATCAGGGAATTTCTCCTCACCTGGAAGAATCCTGGAATTAGCAGGGATTTTCTATCACAATCAGGGAATTTTCAAATTTCACGAAAAAATCTTTGAAAAGTTTTTTTTGAGCGTGCAATGCGAATCTTAACACTCCCACCACTAGATAGCGCCATTTGTCAAATGGCGGGATCGAGTATTTGGTTAAATACATACATTAACATTAAAATTTAACAAGAAAATATTCCATTGCTTTCAGCGTTTCTAAAATACATCCAAAGTCACAGAATTGGTCATCACGCGAAGATTAGTCGGAATATTTCCCTGGGAGCGGCGAATTAATCTGCAGCACTCTTCGCTCCAATAAGGGTTTCCAAAGGAGCCGTGCACCCATTAACGTCACTCTCGACCGCCAGACAAGTCGACACATTTCTTGACAGCCGTGAAATCATCCGGAGCACTCCCGAACCCCGATAAAGTGAAAATTCATAAAGGACCGTAAATCAATCCGCGTCTCTCTCGAACGCCGGTCAAGTCGGAACTCTCTAAAGGACCGTGAGCCAATCCGTGTCAATCTCGGACGCCAGACAAGTCGAAACATTTCTTGAAGAGTCGGCCATTCTTCCTGGTACCAAATCATCTGTACCGAGCTTGCAAAAGCTTTCTTCCTTGACTTTGGAGGCCGTTAACGACACTAAAAATCATTTGAGGCCAAGAGTGTCGTCGTTGGTTTCGACGTTAAAAAGGAGCTCGGAAAATTTCGTAACGCTAAGAAAAAGGATATCTTACAATTCCGTGATGAATGCCGAACCTTTTTGAAGACCATCGTTTGCAAGCTGTTGGTCAGATCCCCTCTAACATAATCACTTACCAAAGCATGCTCGTCAATCGATCCAGGTCTGATCAACTCACAAAAAGATCTAGCAAAGAAACGCATGGAAAAACTGTTGTCTATACTTACTAACCACGGACAAATTAGCGGGGTTTTGGCGGATTCGGCAAACAGACAATACCTATCTATTAGTTCAAAAAGCGACTTGTTTGAGAACTTCAATTGGAGGAAAACGCGCGTTGATGTGTTTTGGCGTGACCTGCTAAATGGCGAAAACAAGGAACTTTTTACAATTATTAAAATTGTGTGTTGTTTATCGCATGGTAACTCGGTTGTCGAAAGAGGCTTAACGCTGAAAGCCTATTCGATAATATGCGGGATGGATCGGTGGTTGCTCGCAGGACAGTGTATGACGCGATTGCCATAAAAGGTGGCATAGAAAATGTGTCGATTCCAAAATCGCTGATTTTGAGAGCTAAGAATGCTAACTCGCTGTACGTCGAAGACATCAAGCGTTGGAAGAAAGAGGATGCGGATGGGCAAGCTGAATTATCAGTAAAACGACAACGAGAATCAGAAACAATAGCCTTGCAGGCCAAAAAAGCAAAAAAAAAATGGAAGATGCTCAACGAGAAGCGGCCAAACTCGAAGAAGAAATTAAAATATTGAAAAAGAAATGATGACCCGTTTTTATCTGGTTTTTGATCAATAAAATCATTTGTTAAACTTTTTTGAGAAATTTGATTGTTTGAATTATTTATTTACCTCCAAAAATCTATATATGATTCGTTAGCTTTTTTTTACCTGGAAATTTATGTTAAGCACCTGGAAAAATCAGGGAATTTTGTACTTACAAATGAGTAGACACCCTGATTGATTAAGTGAGTTTTAGATAGCGAGAAATTCGTAGTAAAAGCCATTGCTTACGTTTGTCAGTTAGGCCCTAATGAACATTTTTGTCGAATTTTGATTTATCCACGATTTTTGGACAGAGTAACCGCGTGTAAAAGTTTGACTACAGAAATAAATATTATTATCTAATATTATTATCTAAACGCGAGAATAATCAAACTTAACAATTGTTAGATTTATGGAATCAAGAGTTTATTTATATACATAGTTTATACGTGATCTATTGATCAGTTACAGTGAATCTGAAGTAACTCCCATTATAATTTCTTAATTCAGGCATCGATGGTTTAAATAATTTTTCATAGACTTTAGAAGAGCTTAGTGAAATTATGTAGTAGCTTTACCGCGTTCAAGAGGGATTTTTTTCTATGGAAAAGAGAAACATCACCTTTTAATATTACCATTTATTTGCAAATTCTGAAACTGGTAAGCCTACAGCAGCAGACTCTCACAATATAAATACCCTCCCGCCTTTACACAAATAATTTCATAAACAACACTCTAGCAGTTAAAATTTCATACACTTTAAAATACTCTCGGAAATAATCACATAACACTTGATATTCATCTCCCGAATTGATTCAAGAATAAATGCGCCAAATTTCAAACCTCTCACGTCAAACGTCCACCTCCTCGAAGGCATCGTCGTCCTCCAAAACAATTGCCGCCGCCGCCACTGCGTTCCCGTGCCATTATCCATCGATTCGCAGGTACCATTTGTCGTTGTAGTAGCTGCGACGTCGACGAAGGTATGCACCCATGGCCAGGGCAAATACCAAAACGCCGACCATCGCCAGGAACACAATACCGATCACGCTGGTTGACGAATTCATGTCTGCCTCGACGTAGGTCAACGATAGGATTGAAACCTGACACTCGTGCTTCCAGTTCTCCGGTAGGATGGCACTGTAGACGGAGAACATCTTGCTTAGAGGACATTTTTTGCCGCAGTTAGGAATGGACATTGGTTCGGGTTCATTGGTATTATTTTTGTAGTACACTGAAACGTACGGTTCGCCTCCGGAGGTTGATTGACGCAGTTCCAACATGATGCATGCCGAAAAAGGTGGGTTGTGGAGGTCGAACAGGCGAAGGCTGTTGAGGACACTTGCAACAGTCGTGTCGTGAGCACTGTAGATCCACACTGTCCTATTGGGCTTGAGTGTGTTATCAGCTTTGTTGCGGAATCGCTGGAGCATTTCTTGGATAAGGGGGCCGGTCTTGAGGCGGGCTAGCATGGGAGTGTTTGTTTTGGTGCTAAACGATTTGGCGGATACGGACCGCAGGGGTTCCGGGTACACCTGTTTGGTCCACTCTGGCAGTGTAAAGTTATTCAGTTCCTCGATGTGCAGGCAGCTGTAGACATTCTGTGCCGACGTCAACGAGTCGACTCTTCGCCCCGTGTGGGTACTTACGTATTGGTACACTTGTTCTAGTGATTTGTTGTACGCCTGAAATTCGTCCGACTGTTTGTACTTTTTCAGGGCATAGTCAAAGGCAGGACAGGGTTTCTTAGCGGCCAAGACTTCGTCCATACATTCCGGTACGGTGTGCACTGGAATTGGTTGCCACTGGATTTGTGAATCCCATAGGTCCTTCCCAACCGGTGGATACAGGCCGGCAAGGTTCGATTCGGCACTCATCAATGTTCGGTCGACGTCGGTGGACCGGACGTAAATTTCGTTGTTGGTGTACGTCTCACTAAGGAGACTCGAGTAGCGTTGACGTAGCCAGCGGCCCAGGTTTAGGTGGCGCAATTTGCCAGCCTGTTGGGAGGATAGAATTGAAGAGGGTTTTATGTAAGGTATGGTAAGTCCATTGTTTGTTAGTTTTTTTTATGGTTTTGTTTGGCAGATTGGATTGAGTAACTATTGAGGATCAACTCGATAACTGCAAACTCTTTGTTTTTGTTAGGGCATACTGAAAACTTATAATTTACTATTTTTCAAAATTATTCACCAGTATCTATTATGAAGATGAAACATTGCTCTATTACATACTACATATATTGCATATTGTGACATGTTATTTACATTATATATATAAAAAATACTGAGTTGGGAAGGAGCATCAGTGTATCATTTAAGCTGAAACTGGATTAACTGCCTGAGTCTAGGACGGAACGTGCATCGTCATTTTCTTTATCCTACCGATTCGATTATGATGCTGTGAATTCTACTCCACAGTTTCAGTGAGAGTGACGCGCCCTTCTTAACAAGCCATCCTGTAGAAAGCTTAATGAGTATTGCGAATTGGGTTATTTGTGGGATCGTATCGTTGGAAGGAGATTCTTAATTTCCCGTGGATTTCGCGTGAGTATCTCTGCTTACGGGTCCACCCCTCCGTTTTTGGACCTTCATACAGCGATATTGTGAATTCAGAACGGTGGCTCAATTTGATCTTGCTCTTAAGTGGAGCGGTATCCAAGCCAAGAGCATGAAGGGATGGTGGCTACCATAAATACATACATACAGTATCCATTATGAGGATGAAACATAATAAAACTCATGTTCAAAAGATTTTATTATTGTTAGATCATGGTATATTTAAAGAAACTTATGAAGAAGTGCGAATAACCAACAACGTCTTCTGACGATTTGACCTGCAAGCTGACCCATGGCAACTCAAAGAGAAAGTCTATGAAGCGAATATATTTTTTGGATGGTTTCATGGATTGATAAAGTAACTTTTCGACTTCATGAAGAAGAAAACAATGTTGCATCAGGTTGTAAGTAAAGGCACAGAGAATGGACATTGATGTCCATATACCTTTTCTTGAAAAACGTGTCTAAAAGTTAATATGGGCAGCCGGTATAAAAAGCAAGTGCAGAGAAAAACAAATAAATCCTTTCGTGTTCTGTGCAAGGCTTTATTGATAAACATTGACATGACAGTTATCGCAATACAGCAGCGCCGCCTACCAGGAGCATCACGACCGAATATGAACGTCTGTTCTCTGTGGTAAAGGTAAGGAATTTGTTTTCGCTAGTTCACGACTGCCATGTAAGAAAATCTCAGCGCTATACTGGATTACAGCAACTATCCGACGTGGTGCTTCAAAGTTGAGCTTCTTCTAGTTCTAGAGAAATTCTGGCGCTTCGATAATCCGGGTGTGAATCCTGAAGAATAAGTCGACACGACGTGGAACACGAGAGAAGCCAACGAAAGGGTCACGGTGACCTACTAATTGAAGATAATGCATCCCGAACAACGCACGACGACCTGACATTGGAGCTAATAAAAAAGAAGCTCCTGGACGAGGCTGCAAAGCGCGCTCAATGCTGCAGGTTGGCCAAAACAACAAGCAAATGAGCCTGCTAGTACAAGCAGAAGAGAAGAGAGATTGCTAGTACAAGCAGAAAACCGGAGAATTAACAAAAGGAATGCCGCAAGTTCGCCGGTGGTTCGGAAAAGGAACCAAAGCATGAAAAAAAAAACACCAGGAAGAAGGAGACAGTTTCGGACCTTCAGAAGCCGTGAAGGTTGCTGCGTCGACGAAGATGGGCATCGTCGCGAAATGGACATCAACTTCACGCTCTACGGGTCCAGCCTCTCGACGAACCTGCTTTCCGTCCAAAACCAAAAGTAAAGAGGAATAAACAAGACGCCACAGCATAAAAGTTTACTGCCGTAGGTAATTTTTCGAACCACCAAGCTTATTGTATCCTGGACAAAACCACACGCAAAGTTCGTCGAAGACAATGTGAAAAAAAACGGTTTGGAGGGTGCTACCACCAAAGGTACGCCCAGTTGGAATCAAACCCCGAGGCTCTAACCGAAGCGCAAGATGCCGAAAGCTGCGATACAGAAGACCAGTTTCCAAAGCAGATCTGGACATTTACCCCATTGGAAAGAGGCTAACTAATCAGCTAGGCCAGATCAGTGGTAGTGCGGATGGATGGATACTAAGATAAGCAGAGGTAGAAAAAGTATTCGACAGTGTTTGGCATGAAGGCTTGATTGCGAAACTGGAAAAGTTCAATTTTCCGCTTTATATCATGAAATTAGTTAAAAACTACTTAACTGACAGAACTTTGCAAGTACTATCAGAATTCTAAATCTGATAAATTGCCTGTTAGAGCTGGTGTTCCTCAGGGTAGCATTCGTGGACTTATACTGTATAACATTTTCATTTCAGATCTCCCTGATATACCTCATAGGCAGTTCCGCTTCAAAAAAGTCTGGAATTTTTTACTGATTATTTAAAAAAATGGAAGAACCTTAATGCTTCCAAAACTCAACTTTTAATATTCCCACACAAGCCTAAAGCTGCAGTTGTGAAACCAAGTAACAATCATATGGTCACTATGAACGGAGTTCCAATTTCTTGGTCAAATAAAGTAAAATATCTTGGACTGACACTTGAGCCAAAATTAACTTTTATATAAATAAAATCTTTATATCCAAGCTTCTAATATTCTTTGCACGTCTTTGCACGACGAGAAATTTGCGGGCAAAACCACTATTTACACATGTCAGTTAGGCTCTAATGAAACAATATTTGTCAACTTAATTTTAAAACATAATGTACAATTACAATGCTGCGCTTGACTGATCTAGAGGTAGGCAACGCGCTCATGATCTGAGCTAAAGAACTAGTTCAACAAGATGAACGACTGACCGCTCACCTCACAAAAAAACTAATATGTGAGCGAAAGCTATTTCTGTTTGCAATATGACAAGCGAGCGAGAGTGCGTACGGCAGCACCTATCCAATATAGCTCACGACTGTACCATGTGATAGGGGAGCTAGAACTATAGTCAATAGATTCTATAGCTAGTGACTATAGCTAGAACTACTTAACTGAGCGAGAGCGCCTATTGATATGTGACTCCCGAGCTACTGATCGATTGCTAAAGGTATTTGTACTGAGTGAGTGAGAGCGGGAACGAGATGGAAAGGCCCATTATCTGGTTAAATTTTCTCCTAAATCAGAGGAATGTATGAAACTGCCAT
Organism: Aedes japonicus; assembly: GCA_034211315.2. Taxonomy (NCBI): domain Eukaryota; kingdom Metazoa; phylum Arthropoda; class Insecta; order Diptera; family Culicidae; genus Aedes; species Aedes japonicus. Next base: position 169,156 of record JASCZW010000084.1, on the reverse strand, counting down.
GAAAAGAGCGTGGAATTAAAACTCGCCAACGCTAAAGCAGAATGTTCTGACGAAATAGAACTCCACGTTCGAAATGTTAGAACGATTGCTATTTAACAAAGCTGCTGTAAGTTCTATTGGATTCGTCTCAGCCTTTTCAATGAGATTTCAATTGAAATTTCGTCAGAAAAATCTGTTTTCTTACCTAAAGCTCAGTACTAGCTCACATTATGAGGGAACGTGTCAAAATGCTTTCAACAGATTTTCTCCCTGCAAAATCGAAAAGTTAGTAGCTGAACTGGAAGATGGTCTCATCGAGCAGTTCGGGGAAAGAGAATCGAATGAACTGATCGCTGAAGCCATCTTTCTCGATCTGTGGTTTAGAAGCAAAGTTTTGAAGATGTGGAGATTAACAACGCGATGAACCAAGATCTCGTGTAACAATGCGGAAGAATATTGATACTTCGTATGAAAATCAGCAAGCTGAAACCCAATCGGCATCGAAATCAGATAATGATGAAAAGGTTGTGCATTCCTGCACGCTGTACCTTGTGAACAGATCTTTTCCAAAGCAGAACAACTGGTTGGTGAGAAACGTAGTAGGCTGACCGCGAAACATATTTCGTAAATTGTAATGACTGTTAAAAAAAAACAAATCGAATATTTCAACGAAAAAAAAACATTTTTTTCAAAAATCTCAATGCGCTGACCCGAATTAGCTTAGTGCTAGGAAAAGAGCAAATGAACGGTTCTGAAGAACTAGCTCACTGTTCGGAGCCACTCGGTATAGTGAGCCATTTTGCCTACGTCTAGACTGATCGCACAACTTAGTCTAGCAGTGCATGGCTCTAATTCTAATACGTAAGGAGTTGGAGCGAATATTCGTAATGATGATATTAAACTGACCTATAACTGATCTATAGATCGATCAATACTGTGGTACACAATACTGTGAACAATGTCAAAACGCGTGTGTGAACGCGCCTAATAATCCAAATTGAATATTGATATGTACCTATATATGGTCCAAAGCCTTACGTATTAGAGTTAGAGCAATGCAATTCTATACAAAGTTGTGGCATATATCAAGCGCGACGATTCCATATTACATCATATTTTGAAATCAGCATCTGAAACGAGTTATCGGAGTCAAATTAACAATAATAGTTAACAAATTAACTTTGTTTGTTTATCTTCTTTCGTAAATAATTAGGTATAAGCCTGTTAGTCTACCCATTGCGATGCACTGCTTTAATGGCATATATTAGACCTGACGAGCTGATCTTCTTTTAGATTCAGATGGCGATAACTAAAACAGCTAAATTTCGAAACGTCATGTAAGACGACCTCGTTTTTCTAATAAGTTTGTTGTTTTTGAAAGGATAGGTACTCCGTAGATATTCCGTGTAGACTGCTACTAATCAGCAGTGGAAAAAATTGAACACTACTAATCCTCCTCATTCATTATACAGGGTTACCGTAGTAGACGCCCATGAAAGAACTTTGTAATAAACTGCAGACAACCTTGCATAAACGCAATCATTCAATTAGCGTCTCGTACTATAAACAGTTCTACTACTTAACGTCTATGCGAAGCATTCACAAGATAACTCTGACGTTGCTTTTTCTAAGTCGGGGCTAAACCCGTTCTATGCAAATGAATGATGCTTAGCAGCTTTATCGCTCACCGTATTCAGAGAGAGTGAGAGATCAAATCAGAACAGCTGTTCCGGCTGCGCGTTCTCTGCTGTATAGTGTTTCGTACTATGCAATGAAGCGTGTGCATGTTTCAAATAGCTTGCATTGCGCTAGGCGCGTGGAAACGATAGAGTTTCATTGTCTAGGTCAGTTCGCCGGTTGTGATTAGTAACTGTCTATGCTCAATACGCTTCCTGATATGCGGAGGGCACTAACCGACTTAATGACTATATATACTACTTACGTTGGTCAGCTGTCCCCATCCAGTACTCCAGTGGCTGGGATCCTTCCACGGATCGTTCGGATAGGGGTCGATCGGGGTTCGATCACCATGCCGATATATCTAAAATAAACGTATTAGCTATCACCAGCTTTCTATATACAACATCAATCGAATCACTTACCACATGTGCGAAGAGAAGTTTACCCTCCTCGGCCGGGACCCCCTGCTGTGATTGCACATTGGAGACGTACAATGATGCTACAAATAGCACTACCAGCAGGAGATTACTGCTGAGGGGCACCAGCATTCTGTGCACCAGTTTTCGCTTTAACCACACACCAGACAGGCTCTGAACAGCAGCAGCGGCTATTAATGATTTGTTCCTGTGACTTCGGAACACCACGCACTACTGGATCCAAGTGATATTTCTCCGTTTCTTTTTAACGCATCATCCGGTAGTTAGAATGAGCACCTACCTATATCATATTGCAAGAAGCAATTCAAGCAGACGTAAAATATTATCACTTATTTCGTTTGCGAACAACACAAATAAAGATTACACGGAGGTAGAGAACACATCCCTACCAACCAACGTCGAAACGAGCCTTATTTTGATTCTCTTCTTTGAAACTTAATTCGCTCCTACTAAAAAAACCTCTAATCACCTCAAACTGAACCTACCAATGCTCGAAAGCATAAAGAAAATAATGACGGTATCGTTTTCGCAGTACAACCTTGAAGCCTCGTACCGACCGCGATTGAAACACTATGCTCTTTATGTTTTTATGTAATCCTGACTAGTTTAATGTGTCATCAATGGTACAAACGACAGCTGCTGGTGGTACCAGTTGAATAATAATAACAAATACTACTCCGTTAGACATAAAATGGTTCAACCTTTGGCAAATCTACTCTGGTTACTTGAACATATTGTATGCGATAGAGAATAGAGAAAGTAGAGTTTGCAACAACAAACCAAACTCAAAATTGATAACGTTTCTTGTCAGTTTGCCAGCTACAACAGAATGTGATAAGAAACTTGCCATCGGAAAGTAGGCGTTGAAAACATGCAAATATTATACACTAGTAGACAATCACACCTAGAACAACAATAACACACAAACCGCATACGGAGGATGGCGAAAGTGAATGACTTCAACTAGGTTCTGACTAACACTGACACTAAAACTCTGTTCGCTTGGATCGTTCGAATGTTTGTGGTGTTATTGTTATACTTCCCACCAGCACCGACCCATTATCGCTAGCAGCGCTAGCATGATTGTGTATGACGTTCGATTTGTTTCGGTGTACATCTGCTGGTTCGGCTTTGTCATGCCAGTCGATAGGGTGAGTGCTCCTGTTGCGGCTGTGGGTTCCCACTTTAGGACGTGATACAGAACCTAGATGTGCTTTTGCGCATTGCACACAGCATGCGATAAAAAGGTGCGAAAACGCTAATAATAGCCGTTTCGACATTCAACCACGTTGCTGGTGATATCGTAAGCACATTTGTTTTTGCACTCCAAATGCACTTTCATACGCCATCCTGAACCTTTGAGACGTGGAATTGCAAAATGCAATATGGTCGTAATTCGGTTAAATTTAGTTTAAGCCGAACTGAGTTGATTGTTTTATTAGATTGAGCTTAACTCTTCTGCAAACATTGCCCCTTCAAATTATGCAGCTCTCAGGGTGACCATTTGGTTTAATTTTTCAAATTACCGCATTTTCCAAAAACAGAATCTCTTTTTGTCTTCTTTTTTTGTAGTTATCGCAGTGCTAGCAGGCTCCCCGAATAAAAAATTCTCATAGATTTACAATTGAATATATTGTTACCATACAATAAAATCTATAGTGTCTACAATAAATTGTATAGTTCACAAGGAAAGGAACACAATAGAAGTTATTGTTACCACAATAGAATCTAATGTAAATTGAGGCATGCACAATAGAAAAGGGGGGTTGTTATGAATCTTTGCTATAGAAAAAATCATTATTTTCCGAACAAATTTGAGTCAATTACTATTCATTGTATTGTTTCACAATTGTTGAAAATCCTAGCATATAGAGTGAATTGTAGATCTATTGTAATGAAAATACTCATTTTTTATTTATCTGATACGCGAACAATAAGATTCATGGTCGGGAATAGATTTAAATGTTATTCTATATTATTGTATTGTTTCTGTATGGTTATTTTTATCCGGGTCTTACTTTTAATCTGCACTGGACCCTTTTATTGGTAAAATTCGCTTCTATTTTAAATCGACACACACACGTTCCTAGGCTATGGTGTCCATTTGGTCACTGTTTTTATCGTGATGATTCAAACAATTTTGATAAAATTGATTCGCTTTCATGTATTGTGTATGTACTTGTCCATATTGAGTTTCGTCAGTGCACGGTGGTCCAGAATGTGAATTTAGCTGGAAAGATACATTTTTAGCCTAAGTTTGAAGTTTTGGAGCAAAACTGTCTTCCACAAAGTTTTTTCTGATTACCAGGCGCTTATTTAGATGTGAATGAAAACTAGGGTGGTCCTTATTTTCAGAGAAATAAAAAATCTAACTTTTTTATTTGCAGAAATAAAGGCATACGTTATTCAAAAAAGTTGTAGAATAAATAATTTCAAGCAACTTTGATGGTATAATTTTTTCTGTACCTTTTGATATGACCGATTCTGAAATTTTTTTCCTACGTAGCTTAGGGTGTCTCTATAAAAATCAGTTGTTTGGCTGTAACTTTTTTATTTAAAATTTTTCAGCAAAGTTATTTTTTATTATTTATTATTATGTATTCCATCTGACCTAAGATGGTCTCAATGAATTTGTTTATGACTGGGAAAAACCGTTTTGATTTGGCGTAATAACCCCATATCTTTTTTAATACAATACAATAAACAAATACAACAATACAAAGTTATCTTCCCATTGATTCTGGAACAATAAGAGCATTTTTTTCGGTGTCCCTACAGAAAAAAAACAGTTTTATGCTCTAACTTTTTTATTTCAAATTTGCCAACAACGTTGTTTTGAGTTGATTTTCATAACTTGAAAAGATAATAGTTTTGACGTGTAAATCTTCCCATTATTTCTTACCGTTAACGAGTAATTAACAATTTTCTTATAAAATTACGTGCTTTTCAAACCTATCTTCAGTTCTCAGACATGATATGCAATTGTAAAAATCCTTTTAAATGCTGTTAAGAAATATTTTTTGGCTTGCCCCAACTAGAAAAACCAACATTTGAAAAAAACCTATTTTTTAGAAAAAAAAACCATAATAGCTTTTGTTTGACATACGATAGAGACAATTTCAGCACACCAAAAGTTGTAACTTTTGTTGTTCTAGAATCAATGGGAAACTTTGCTGAAAAAATTGAAATAAAAAAGTTTCAGTAAAATATCTGATTGTTATAGGGACACCCTAAACTACGCAGGAAAAAATGCTCTTGCTCGGTCATATTAAAAGGTACAGAAAAAATTATACCATCAAAGTTGCTTGAAATTATGTATTCTACAACTTTTTCGAATAATGTATGCCTTTATTTCTGCAAATAAAAAAGTTAGATTTTTGATTTTTCTGAAAATAAGGACTAACCTAGTTTTCATTCACACCAAAAGAAGCGCCTTGTAATCAGAGACAACTTTGTGGAAGACAATTTTGCTCCAAAACTTCAAACTTAGGCTAAAAATGTATCTTTCCAGCTAAATTCATATTCTGGACCACTGTGCAGTGTACTGTGTATTTTTGTGTTTTGTCTTATTCATAATAATGTGTATGTGATTATGGTATGGTTATTGTGTTTGATAGATATTGTATTTCTATTTGATTCCTGGATTAAGTTGTATCTATTTATAACCACGCCTCACGTGATCGCCATAAAATATCTAGGAGTCATTCTAGATGATAAACTGAACTGAAATTCACACTTAGAACATGTGATAAGTAAATCCTCGAGTGCTCTATGGGTGGATATAAAAACATTTGGTAGACAATTAGAATTTAAACCTAAATTGATCCATTGGATCTACAAGGTTGTTGTGAGAGCCAGGATTGTATATGCTTCACTAGTTTGATGGCCCAAAACAAAACAAAATATGGCCCAAAAAAGCTTGAGAAATTACAACGTTTGACTTACATAGCCATAACAGAAGTTATGTACAGTACACCATCAAAAGCCATAGATGCAATTCATTACAATCTTCCACATCATCAACATGTGCAAATGGGAATCAAGAAGGCCAAGTATCTCACCAGGATCGATTATTTTCTATACTGATGACTCAAAAATTAATGATAGAACTGGAGGAGGAATTAAAGGCTCAGGGCTTAATGGGAAAATGGACCACTGTTTACCTTGCAGAAATAAATGCCATATTAGAATGTGTATCTTTATGCCTAAAGCGAAACTATAGAAATGCAAGAATTAGGAGATTGAAAGTATGCTCACTGGAAACCGGGCCATTTCGGACCCTGAAGGACGCTACTGAACTGAGTTTCCCGTGCTACAGGGTTGACCATCTACAAAACATTGATTCGACTGGTAGTCCTCTACGGCCACGGAACATAGACTCTGCTTGCGGATGACCAACGCGCTCTTAAAACGGAAGGGGCTGCATACGATCGGCGGTAGAGTGCAGATGGAGAACGGAACGTGGAGAAGGCGAATGAATCAAAAATTTGCATGATTTGCTTAGAGAAGGTCCTATCGGGCACGTCGTTAGGAAGTGAAAACTGTTCTTGAGTACAAACCGACACAATGATCAGGAAGCTCGGTCCCAAGCCTAATGATTCACCCGTAATAACGTAACTCACACCAACACACTCTTAAATATTGTGTCAAATTTACAGCGAATCAAAACAAAAACAAAGATACTACCCAAGTAACCACAAGCATTATAATATTGCACTTATTCAACCCAAAATCAGCATCGGTAATGCGAGATCGCATCAATTCAATAGTTGTCAAGTAATGAAGCGTTAGATTAGCTTAAGAATGTAGTGATGCAATAATGCTACTTTAGCAATGTGTTATGGCATTACAAAAGATATAGCATTAGTTTGATCTTAGTGGGGCCCTTTTCAGCTTCATTCCAACTTCAATGATGCACTAGACGTAATACATATGCCCTATATATGCATGCTATAACATCCTCGTGGTTACTTGGGTAGTACCGAAAGGTACCGAAAAGCGCAAGAATTATTGCCAGGTGCAGACTGCAAGGTGTCCTCCGGACCTAGGGGTTCTACAACAGTGAACCAATTTAAAATCTCTAGTTGCATATTGCTTGTTGACTGTAGCTTCATAAACCACCATATCCTTTAACGTTGTTTGCGGTGCGTTGCTGAGCCGATGGATTCCCGCTAATAGCCGATAGGAACCATCTCTTAACCTTTAATGTTAACTATACGACAAGCATTGATTGCTTTTTTCCCGCTAGCTGAAAGTTGAAAAAGCTAAGCTGAAATCAATTTTCAGTTTTTGGCAATCAAAAAACTTAATATTTAAACCAATGTTATTGCTTTCGGAACCCAAATAATACTATATTAAGAAGCATAATTCATAGTCAGAGAGTATATCAACGGAAAATGCTTGTTTGAACAATTCATGATATGGGCCAAATCGATCAATGTTATCCCGCTGATTAATAATATCCCGTTTTACGGTACCGGCGTTTCGTATTATTGAGAACATATGGCAATCATATCTTGCTGATTGCTACTCCGTTGCTGCCAGATCAGCTGTTATTACACAGAAAACCAATAGGGGCTAACATACATCCTCAATGTGTTAAAAAATAGTGATCCCAAACTAAGGCAATACCGGCGCTGTATTCACGCGGTGTTAAGTAAAACTTAAAATATTAGTACCGATTTCTGATTTTAACCAACAGTAAGGATTCTATTGAGGCCACTCACAAAGAGTGATACGGGTTTTTCATCGGAAAAACAAGGTCATTTTTAATAATTCTGGAAATCCGATTTGAATTAATTCAACCAACAGTAAGATGCTGTCGGAGACACTCACAAAATGGAGTAGTGGTTCACTTGCTCCCAATATTATGGATCACAATTAATTGAGAGCTCCACTATCAGCCCACCATCCCAACGAACCTCCAAATCTCGCCAGAAAGCATTTTTGCTTTTTTTTATCTGTTCTCACTCGAACACTCGCATCGTCGAATTATAGGTAACCGAAACAATACGAAACGCGTCATGCCCGATAGCAAAATAGTAATAGCGTAATAAAGCATCGACACAACTTTTCACAGCCGATATTCGACGCAAATTCTTATTTCATAGATTTTCTATTTTAACAACTGTATCCTACAATTATTTCACTACTGTAACTATGGGAAGTCCATTAATTATGTCACGCCAAAAGTGACTTTTTATACCCCCCTTCGTTTTTTGTATGGACCTTCCAATTATTTTGTATGCACCTTCGAATTATTTTGTATGGATTGTCACGTTTTCCCAACGCCCCCCCCCCTCCCCCTTACTGCGTGACATAATTAATGGACCTTCCCTAATATCTGTATCAATCAAGTTGAAGCTTCAGAGAACAATCTACGCTGATCTATTTTAAATTGCGATTGAGGGATTTGATAAAAATACGAGTGCGTTGATACATTGCTTGCCGCCTTATGGCAACTTTATGTTTCAATTGATGATCAAGATCATCAGCTTAGCACCAACCGGGGGACACTTGGTCCTATACGTTACTAACGAACGAAGCTTTTCTTCTGACTCCAGTATATCAAAAAAGAAACAGATAAATGCTACCCTTCTACGCATAATTGTCCCACTTTGCTTTTTGAAGATTTTAATTTTTCTTGATAAAACGGTCTATTTTCACGTATATTTACAGTAAACATAAACAAAAAATATTAGTTATCCCTAAACTTCTCTAAAAAGTACCAAGTCTGTTTGTCCCATTGTGAAATTCTATACATAAATGTCCCACTAATGAAATATCCAAAAGTAATGTATTTTACTTCATTTTTTCAAGCGTATTGTTCAGAATTATATAAAACTAGATGCTAAGGACTAAAAATCGATCTGAGTGGAGATGATGAGGGGGTAGAGCGTCTCCATTCAAAATGGTAAAGTTGAGATTGCCAACAGCGGGTTCATAATCATAGTTCACTTTAATTTGCACACAATTCTGAGTCACTTCCATTATATTTGTACACTGGACGGATTGACCAACAATGGTTACTAACTGACAAATTATTGTGGTGTTAAAAAATACCGAAGTTTTTCAAAAAACAAAAAGAAATTTTATTTTATTCCAAATACATAAACATAGCTCATAGAAAAAAAAAAAAAGGTTATTGCGCAGTAACACTTCCTGTCTTTGTAGGCAGGTTCTCGAAGAATTTGAATTTATGTTCTGGAACAATTTCATGCAGCGTTGACAGCACCGCCTTCTTCATCGTCGATCCCTCAAGGAGACTTCTACCATGAGACGTGTTGATTCATCGTGAAGCTCTTATCTGTGATTATTTTTTGTTGTTTCTTTTAGAAGGGGTTGAAATAAATCATGTTTTACCGTCTACAGAATCAATGTATTCTATTTAGTATCGCCGATTTTTTTCTGATTTTTCCGATTTGGATGTTCCAGATATTTTCAATGTACGTTTGCGGGTTTATCTAGTTCAGTGTGTATTGACTAACTGTTAATTCCGTTTGAGTTCATAGTGATGCTATGCGCCGCTTTTCGTTACTTGGCGGAATTCTCTTTAAGGATTTATTTTTTATTTTTTTTTCTTGGGTTTCGTAAAAGCTTCCATCAGAATCGTCACTTACTTCTGCAGATTCCGTTCGGTCTTTCAGTTCTAGTCCAATCTTTCTAAATCCAGTTCGGCACTTATGTTTGATGCCGCAAGGAAGCTTTTCACATTCGGTGCTTGGCATTTACTGTTGAGCTAATAAATCGCTCTCCCGATCCGCCGATGAGATCGAACCCGTAAAAATCGTCATCACTATCATCACTTCCGTATGCAACACGTCCAACGCATCCATTTTCGATTTCGAGTAAAACTTTTAAACACCCGAAAAACTAATAAAAACTCTCGACGCATGCGCTTGTAAACAAAACAGATAACAAACGTCATTTGTATGAGTGTAGTGCGATTGCAAAATTCTCAGTGGGACTCAAATGCGTAGATTTGTATTTTTTTTCCATATTTCTCGTCATAACAGCCCCACCAATAATTTTTCTGTAAATGTAACAAAAATTTAATCTACAAACGAAAAAGAATGATAGGATTCATTGGAAATGTTGGTTTCCAACGTAACTTTGGTCATAAAAGCATTATTTATTACGCCATTTCTTTCCCGATAGCAGAAATATGTTTTAAATTTAATTGCATCTTGCTCAGTTGTCTTTTTTATGAGTCACTTCCATTATATTTGTACACTGGACGGATTGACCAACAATGGTTACTAACTGACAAATTATTGTGGTGTTAAAAAATACCGAAGTTTTTCAAAAAACAAAAAGAAATTTTATTTTATTCCAAATACATAAACATAGCTCATAGAAAAAAAAAAAAGGTTATTGCGCAGTAACACTTCCTGTCTTTGTAGGCAGGTTCTCGAAGAATTTGAATTTATGTTCTGGAACAATTTCATGCAGCGTTGACAGCACCGCCTTCTTCATCGTCGATCCCTCAAGGAGACTTCTACCATGAGACGTGTTGATTCATCGTGAAGCTCTTATCTGTGATTATTTTTTGTTGTTTCTTTTAGAAGGGGTTGAAATAAATCATGTTTTACCGTCTACAGAATCAATGTATTCTATTTAGTATCGCCGATTTTTTTCTGATTTTTCCGATTTGGATGTTCCAGATATTTTCAATGTACGTTTGCGGGTTTATCTAGTTCAGTGTGTATTGACTAACTGTTAATTCCGTTTGAGTTCATAGTGATGCTATGCGCCGCTTTTCGTTACTTGGCGGAATTCTCTTTATGGATTTATCGTTTTGTTTTTTTCTTGGGTTTCGTAAAAGCTTCCATCAGAATCGTCACTTACTTCTGCAGATTCCGTTCGGTCTTTCAGTTCTAGTCCAATCTTTCTAAATCCAGTTCGGCACTTATGTTTGATGCCGCAAGGAGGCTTTTCACATTCGGTGCTTGGCATTTACTGTTGAGCTAATAAATCGCTCTCCCGATCCGCCGATGAGATCGAACCCGTAAAAATCGTCATCACTATCATCACTTCCGTATGCAACACGTCCAACGCATCCATTTTCGATTTCGAGTAAAACTTTTAAACACCCGAAAAACTAATAAAAACTCTCGACGCATGCGCTTGTAAACAAAACAGATAACAAACGTCATTTGTATGAGTGTAGTGCGATTGCAAAATTCTCAGTGGGACTCAAATGCATAGAATTGTTAATTTTTTTTCCATATTTCTCGTTATAACAGCCTCACCGATAATTTTTCTGTAAATGCAACAAAAATTGAATCTACAAACGAAAAATAATGATAGGATTCATTGGAAATGTTGGTTTCCAACGTAACTTTGGTCATAAAAGCATTATTTATTACGCCATTTCTTTCCCGATAGCAGAAATATGTTTTAAATTTAATTGCATCTTGCTCAGTTGTCTTTTTGTTTTTTTTCAATATGGGTCAATTAAGCTTAGAACGGCAGTATGCTGATGATTCAAAGTTTACTAACTTTCTCAGCTGTTGGAGACCTCAGTAAAAAAAACCAGGTGGGTAGAGATTTCAAAAGTACGTTTTACATATTGACCCTAAAATTCATAGGTCGGCATTTTCATAGCAATTAGGAATGGGTTGAGACATAAAACGATGTTCTGCTTTTAAATTCAACGAAATTTTAAAATTGTCGTTGAATTTGTTTTTAATAATCTATGTCACGTTCTAAAAAATCTGTACGAATCCAACTTTATCTCAAAATTTAACCATTTCTTATTAGTATCCATGTAAAATGAAACTGAAAAATAATAAATGTGTAACATCTGATAAAAATAATGCACTTGATATTCATCATCCATTGAAAGACCCCCCAATGCAATGCCACGACAGCGAAGTACCAGAGACATCTGTTGACAGGAATGTCAACTTTTCCCCGTTTGACTTCGTGAACGGCACCGTTCTGCCATTCTGTCACATCAGTAGCTCGCTGCCTGTGTAAAATCTGGACAGCGATTGGGTGCTAGTCGGACGGAGAAGCATTTTAATCATTACATTTTCTGCACAATTTCGGTACCCTTGGTGGACGATATCTGCATTAACGAAATCCGGAATTCTGCCGACGGATAGTGAAGACAGTGTTGAACCACCAACAAACACTCCGGTCTTGCAGTCGGTGAAAATTTTCAGTGTTTAGGCTTTTTCGGGTCCGAGACGACGAGAGGAAAAAGTTCCACATCAAATCTCTTCCACCAAGAAGATTCCTTCTCGAGGGTCAAATTGTACGTGTGCATGTGTGTGGGATAGTGAGTGCGCGGTTGATGTGGTTTATGGAATGAATGTAGCACACTCTTCGGTGCATTATTGCTCATGCTTGTAATGTGAATGTGCTTTGCCATCAAAACAGCAGGAAATAAACATTGTTCGTGGCCGAAAAGTAGATTGAAGCTGGTCTATTGGGTAAGAGTGGTAAGTAAGGTGTCCAATTTTGATATGTTTTTTGTTCATCTGGGTTTGCTTCGTTTCAGATGTGAAGCAACAATGTCCAGCGCCGGGAATGAACAAAATGATGCCTTTTGGACATCAGAACATGGTCATCCTTCGCAGAATCAGCATCAGTATATCGCACAGGACGGGTCTGTTCCAGTTGCTTCCAATAGTTACTACCACCCAAATGCACCCGGTGATCCTCACGGGATGAACTATGGTCATCCTGCACCGGGAGATAATTTCACTGTTCTTTCGGATGGGCTCGGTAACTTCATCAAAGTCTACCATCAACCAAGCGAAGACGTGGGTAATTTGAATAACCCTGCTGGGAAGTACGAGTATGAGCTGTTTTCGAGCAATAACAGTTTCATACGACCTGCTCCGGGGTTTGGTATTTTGTTTCAACCCCAACAGCAACAGCAATCGCAAACATCGGTTCCACAATCTACGACGACTTCCCACGCACAGCATAATGCGCCATCGGAAACAACGGGATCCAACACCAGTATGTTGATTAATCAATTGGTCGGAAACTGGGCTCCTACTATTTCTGGAACGTACTCTCCATTTGGCGGAGGAGGGCCATCCCTGCTTGCAGAAGGGCTTCCCAGATCTTCCGAAGTTTATGTTCAACCACAACAACAGCACCAGCATACTCCACAACCCTCGCAGCAGCAGCAGCATATTCAACCACAGCAACAACATCCGTCACAACAACCACAAGCATCGCCCGAGCATCAACGTTCTGCTATCTCATGTAGTACCCCCAACTCCTCATCGAATCTTTCTCAAACGCAACCTCAACAGCAGCAAACCTCGCCGGCTAATGTATCTGCGACTGCTAGCTACAACAATCAGTTGAACGATGACAACAGCGCTAAACTCAGCCAAAATGTGAAGAAGCAACGCATCGTGGCCGAGGTGAAACCGATGCGTATGTCCTATTCAGATGTGCTAAGCAAGAATGTTACGTCGGTTACTCACTCATCGGGTTCTGCGAATGCAACTGTGAACGGTGGTAGCACTGCCAGTAACACTGCCAACAATGGCAACTTGTCCTCTACCAAGATGAACCCGTCAAGCAATTCTATGCACTCTGGTGGCAATGGCCATTCCTCTGGTGGTGGAGGTAAATCCAGTAAGGAGACAAAGGACAGACTAAAAAGCCAGGACGGGCAGGATTGATCGTTGCTGAGACGATAAATCCGGTAGGAAGGTTGAGAGGAATGCTGGCGTTCAGAAGAAGGCGGTCAATCCAAATAGCTCGAACCCACCTACTTCCTATCATTATGCGGAAAATTTGACCGGTAATAAGCCACATATTACGATGCAAAATGGCACTGATAAGAATGCTAGGAAAATGGATAAACCCGTTGGAAAAGCTACAAAGGCAAGGTCTAATGATTTGATTAGTTCTAACGGTGCAGGTCGCAAGAATCGCTCGCGGAACTTCAGCGACGAATACACAATACAGGATGTTCAAGGTAGTGGTTTATCGAACAAGGAGCCTACCCGAGAAGACACGGAAGATATGGAAGATGACGATGACGACGATGAGGATGATGACGATGAAGAAGAAGACGAAGACTTTGAAGAGTTCGAAGGTGAAACCACGCAACAGCAACAATCGTTCATGTACAACGTCAAGAAGAATAACACTCCGAACGATACGCAAATCGAGAAGATCTCTGGTTCGAGGGCGGCCTATAAACGTGGAGGACGAGGTTCTGGAGCGAGCCGCATTAAGGTGGACAAGTCGTACCAACAAGCTAATGGCAAACGAGGACAACGACCACGAAAGAACCAGAAGTATGTGATGATTCAGAAGATTCTATACACTTGGTTCAATTTATGGTGTTTGCCGTGACTTGGCTCTGGTCATTGGTTAGCGATGTGGTTTATCTTAGTTTGAGACTTGGCTGGGATTATATGGTAGCTGGATATCAATTCTGCGAACAGCATGTTGTTAGCTTGAAACAGGAGTTCCAACAGAATCGACCGGGAACGTGGTTCAAAAGTGTGTGGCAATCTTTTGACAACCGTTTCGCCAAGGACTCGAAATGGGCTTTTTGGAGGGGTAAGAAGAAACCGACGCTCGTTGAAGATCAAGCGAATGCTGGTAAAAACTACTACAAAGATGGTAGATTACCATCGACTGCGGACGAGGCGATGTCTTCTCTTTTGAACTGTAAGGGCAAGGATGCGTACAGTATTCTAGGTGTGAGTCCGGATTGCTCGCAGGAGCAAATTCGAAAGCACTACAAGAAGATTGCTGTACTGGTTCATCCGGACAAGAATAAACAACCAGGCGCGGAAGAGGCGTTCAAGGTGTTGCAGCGTTCGTTCGAATTAATTGGAGAACCAGAGAACCGAAAATCCTACGATCAGAGCCTGGCGGAAGCTCTGAACGCTGAAAAGGCCTGGTCGGAGATTAACGATTTGCTGACGCAGTTACACACAAAAATCTCAGAAGCCGCGAACACTATAAGGTTAGTTTGGAAAGGTAAACTGAGGTTGTGAGTTAATGTTGGTTATGGTTAAATTTTAGATGTAGCAGCTGTTGCCTCAGACATCCACGAAAGCCGACTGGTCGACCACACTATGCTGCCAGGGAGTGTAATTCGTGCAAGATTCGACATTCCGCTCGAGAGGTAAAATGCTCATTGTAGAAAACTGATGCTATTTTAAAATCTATGCTTGTATTCCTCCCAAAAAAAAGGGTGACATCTGGGCCGAGACGAGTTTCTTTGGGCTGCGCTGGAAGTATCTGGCTATGATGGAAGGCAACGTGTACGACATTACTGAGTGGGCCAACTGTCAAAAGGGAGCTCTCTCGCACCTGCAACCTAACTCGCACATCGTTCAGTATAGGATAGTTCTCGGTGGAAACTCGCAACAACAGCAACAGCAGGGTAACCAGCAGCAGAGCGAGAAAGATCCGAGCCGTTCTCGGAAGGATCCTCCAGCAAGGTAAGAGCTGTTCCGCAACACCTGTTCATTTGAAGTTAATACTTCTATATTCTGTTTTATTACAGTGAACATAACTTGGATGACTTCCTGAACAACATTTACGGTGGTCAAAACCAACAGCAGCAGCAACAATCGCAAGGTGGCTCACGACGGCGGCATCGTCGCAATTGAAACTCTTTCGTTCTCGCGTTCCTCTCGCTCCGTTAAGAAATAGAACCTACGCGTAGTTGCCTACGCTGTAGAGATTGTCAACCAGTGTTTAATAGTTTTTAATTTTGCCTATTTAGAGTATATTTCCTTCCTGGAGCATCTCCGCATAGCTGCCTACAATTTAATGAAGAAAGAACCCGTTACATAAAAAAAAAACAAATAATAGAAGCCAGTACAAAGCGGTTATTGGATCCCCGAAATGATGATGATATATTTCCGATGTGCGAAGCTCTGGATAGAAAACTTAACCTGTACCGTTGAAGGAAGCGAAGTATATATTTATGCTACTGGCAGCAGTAGAGAACAACCACTAGCCGTTTAGTAACACAGTAGAAGTAGTAGTAGTAATAGTAGAGTTAGACGTTGAGATATTTATCAAACTATTCTCAAACTAGTAAGGCAACTCGAAAAGAGAGTCGTTTGTTCGATATCGATTGAAATAATAATATCGCTGTGTAATCCTATCTTACAATGCTGAAATACAACTTATATCATGAATGGAAGCTTGTGTTGTTTCTTTTTCTAGGCGGATGGTGAATGCTTCTTCAAAGGCTTCCCGTGCAATAAACTGCCATATACTGTGAACTGAAATGTCGAAAACAGATCCATTGAGGGAATCGTCGGTCTTGGCGGCTTCAGCCTAGCTAATGTATTGTGGAAACCATATCACAGTGCTTTCTCCTCACCGTATTTCGTTAGCGAAATACGATCTCTTTTGAGTGCTCTATCAATCAATTCCTACACCATCACCTTGGTTTGGGTCCCTTCTCATTGCTCCATTCCGGGTAATGAGAAAGCGGACTCACTTGCCAAGGTGGGCGCTATGACAGGCGATATTTATGATCGACAAATCGCCTTCAACGATTTTTTGCTATTTCCCGTCAACAGGCCTTGATCAGCTGGCAACAAAAATGGGATGCGGGGGATCTGGGCAGATGGTTACATTCTATTCTCCCACAGGTATCGAAAAAATCGTGGTTCAGAGGGTTGGATATTAGCCGGGATTTTATCAAGGTAATGTGTCGTCTAATGTCCAATCACTACTCGCTAGGCTCGCATTTCTATCGAATAGGGCTCTCAGACACCAATCAATGCGGCTGTGGTGCAGGTTATCAGGACATCAACCATGTTGTCTGGTATTGCCTCGATTTCGAAATTGCCAGATCTGAACTTTGCGCATCCCTACGGGCCCGAAGGAAACCAGAGAAGGAAGATATCAGAGATGTGCTGGGTAAGCTGGACTTGGACTATATGGGGCTAATTTACAAGTTCTTGAAACAAATAGATGTATTCGTTTGATCCTCTCTTAGCTGTCGTTTTAACATGTCCACCACGCCCCCTCCCCCGTATTACCGCTTCCGTTGTATCGTTACAGCTTAACGCAACGCAACATCTACGCCAGACCAACAGCAACAATTTCGCATCGCCAACCTGCCGTTGAAAGCTAACGTTAAGATTCCTACTTCCCCATTCCTACCCGAATTATTGTAATCCCTAACCTCGACCAAGTCGCGAGTTTTTCGGCTTTCCAAAATTAACATAGTTAGTAAGTTATTGTCATTATAAAAATGAAAAAGAAGTCGGCTCCGTTATGACTATGGCACTTGAGCCTCTCAAATAAACGAGTAAGTTAAAAAAAACAGTGCTTTCGCAGCATCCTGTCAATACAAAGTTAGAGCTACGATGGCTTTTCTTATTGAGGAATCCAACTTGAAAAAGGAAGAAGACGCCGAGTGGTGATAAACCTGACAGCTCCCATCTTAAAGTATAGGACGAAACTTTTAAAATGCTTCTAGAAAATTCAAATGAAATTCTAATTAATCCATACTGGTGGGGACCAGTATCACAACGCTTCACGGTATTTCTCTCCGAGGTCTCTATGTTAGAGATGACCAGACAAAACTTGAGTGATCTCAGACGTTGCCAATCAAAACAAACCCAAAAAAGGAGAGAGTTCCTCTCCCATGTGCGCATCAAAACAGAGTGCATACAAACGACCGCTAGAAACTATCACAAAGCTATCAGTGGTACATGAGCGCGTACCAACACATTACTTTTGCCTGTTGAGGTGGCGGATTCGTCCGTACATCGACCTACCCCGCAGTGGGATGTTAGGCAAAGATAACGTCCTTGGTTCGAGTACTACATTACCCATGCCCTTTCGCTCAATTTTCAATTCTTCTATTCTATTTCCAACCTACCGTACACTGACGGAACTTTCAACACTCAGCCATATTCTGCGTGGGGTGTGAGTCGAGACTACTTGCTCTCACATACGAGGTGACAATTGTCGCCTCGTGTGAGGTGACTCTTCATTTTTTTGCACAGAGAGTCACCTCGTCTGAGAGAGCGAGTCGTTTCGACTCACACGCCACGCAGAAGAAGGCTGACTTTCTCTTCATATCTTTCATTCTAGCAAACATTACCCAGGTAACCAAAAAGCATTAGAATTTGCAGTAAATCAACCCTAAATCTGCATTTCAGATGCTACACCATTATATTAGCATTATATCCGCATCTTGAATGCTATCTGTTGTAAAGTTGCAGCATTGAGTGGCCAGGAACCCTTGGACCTTTCGGCACGAGTACGTTACTATGAGAGAAATCGCGCGGCACTTCTCGAGGAATAATGTAATTGCCAAGCAACTTCAGAATATAACCTTACCGGAAGACCAGGGTAAATGGGACGCATTCACCTACCAATAGAAGAAATATTGGACCTACAAAGCACCTTTTTAAAGCTATTAGTCTAATGACGTCTGCGGATAACATGGAACAGGTATAAATTCAACCGTTTTTGGAAGAATTGCAGACAGCGAAAAAAAAAAACGACCCAAAGGAAGCTCAAGCAACTGGCACTCTTTGTGATTAACGGCCGAAACAAGGAAACGGGACGAATCTTTACAGATGCTTCCAGAGAAGGATCAACTTGTAGCATAGGAGTCTTTGTCGAGAATATGAAGAGAAGAGTCAGTTTTAAGCTTAAAATGGAAACAAGCGTTACATCTGCGGAATTGATTGCCATACATACAGCAACTCAAATAATAGAAGAAGAGCAATTAAAAAGCTATGTAATACATACGGATTCGAGATCAGCCTGCCTCATGCTAGCACATGCTAAGGATTCAAGGACGGAAGAAGGAATCTTGAGCAACATACTTAAGAACTGCCAAAAATGGAATACAGCCATACAATGGATTCCGAGCCATGTATCTATCGGAGGAAACAAGACTGCCGATGTGTTGGCCAACGCCGGAGTAACTTCGTGCGAAGTACTACAGCACCAGATTCAACTTAAAGATGTTTTTCTCAACGCGAAGACTATTTTATAAAAAAGAACAAATCGATGATACGAAGCCTATTCGGAGGAGAAAGGATCAAAATTCTTTGAGGCGATTCTACAGTGCGACTTGGTACAAGAAAGCAGATATAAACAGTAGCAAAGTTAAGCTGATAAACCGTTTAATGATAAGCCTCGAGAAATATTGGCTACAACGTATGCAAATCGTGGATAACGCGGAATGTGAATGGTGCGAAGCACCAGAAACGGCGGAACATTTGATTCTCCACTGTCCTCGCTTCAACAATATACGAATGTAGTTTTCGTTTGATAACAAATTCTTCTCCCTAATTGAACTGTTCAAAACTCAAAGTCATTACCTATTCGAGGAAGTAGCCGAGTTCGTCAGAATGGCCAAATTGGATTTATGAGATCCATAGCAACAAGAAGCATCGTCGACGTAGAGGTTTAAATACCCGGAGGGCATATAGTCTTAGTTACTGGCCCTTGAATTGAGCTGTCAAGAGATGGCTCGCCTGAGAAAGAAGAAAGAGTCACCCACAAGCAGGGATCTGGCGAACAGAGATGTTCCTGTAGTCAACATCTCTAACAACCAAACGTCAAAAGATTCATTGTTTGTAAACAATGCTGGCGTTCCTACTATAGACACTCAGTAATAGACCGGACAACGTGAGTCTGGCACAGTTGATGTATCCAAAACAACTGTCAAATCGTATGGGAAATGCGAGGAAATGTTCGTTTTGGATACAACATGGCGGCACGTTGTCCGGTCTATTACTTGAGTGTCTATAGTTCCTACCCGTAGTAACAAACGTCAGACGGGCCTTATTCAAATAAGGCCCGTGATATGTTGCATACTGTCAAACGCTAGCAAATATGATAGGGTTGCCAGGCCCCTGCCCACAAGTGATACGTTGCGGATGCGTTGACGTAAATTTGACAGAAAACCTACACGGTTGTTTGCGAAAACCCATTAATGCGTAAAAACACCCATTTTCAAATAGCATACCCGTCTGTCATAAAATGGGGGAATTCTCAATCATGCAATGGGTAAAAATACCCATTGGAGGAAACCTCATACAATAAAAAACGGGTATATTTTTACACATTAATGGGTGAAAAAAAAGTTCATAAACCAAGCGTATCGGGTGCATCTTTGGTGGAAAACACGGCTTATTTCATTTTTTAATTTTATAAAACCTACACCGGAAATAATCCACACATATTTATTGGCAAAAATCCATAGAAAATTCCACATAATACTGACGTGTTCACACATAAACAGCACCCTCTGAGAAACACAAATGAAGTTTATGTGACAAATGAAAAGTATGTGTGGCCACACATAGTGATTATATGTACTCATAGGAAGTATGTGTGGTTACAAATAGATTGTGACAAAGACTGCTTTTACCCATTAATGGGTAAATCAAGTTTACCCATTAAATGGGGAGAGGCACTTTTAGCGAAAATGGGTGTTTTTTCACCCATTAATGGGTTTTTGCAAACGACCGTGTATGGGAAAACTGTCAAATTCACGCAAACGCATCCGCAACGTATCAATTGTGGGTGACCCTTTATACTGCAATCCCGCATAAACAATAACCATAAGAAGTGCCTAACCACCAATTCGGGGTATAATCCCGATTGTAACCGGTATGGTTACACCATCAATAATATCGTTCCTGTATGGTATATGTTTATTAGGGATAGTCATCCTAACACCCAATAATTGTAAAATTGACTATCAAATTTGTCTCTGTGTAAACGTAACCCAAATAACCGAAAAATGTTTAGTTTTATTTGAGAGTTTGTTTCGTGATCCCTAAATTTGCCACTGGGGCGAAGAGTGATAAGAGAAGCATCAAAAACAAATTTCTCATCCAGATCGACAAAACAAATTCACCCAGAAAACATTTGTAAAATTCCCAATTCCCAATAATATAAACTAAAATGGCAGAAGAGGCAATATTCGAATACCTACATTCCGAAATAGTGAACTATATACTGACAAAGGAAAGTAACAAGGTTGGTTAAAATTTGACTGAAAAACACCCGTCCGTCCAAAACATTGGATTCTTTTCAGGAAAATGACCTCTCAACGCTTGAGTATATCGGCTATTCTACCGGATATCGAATCATGGAACGTCTAACTCGCGAGTGGCCAAGGTTCAAGGACGAATTGGACACAATGAAGTTCATTTGCACTGACTTTTGGAGCTCAATTTACAAGAAACAGATCGACAACCTCCGGACGAACCATCAAGGTGTTTACGTGCTGCAGGACAATGCCTTCCGATTTTTGACCCGGCTGTCGTCTAGCTCGCAGTACTTGGAACACGCCCCCAAGGTATGTTGAACACGAACCGGAATGGGTTGAAGTAAATTTGAAAATCTACACCCTAACGTTTTCATTTGTAGTTTGTTGCCTTTACGTGCGGATTGGTGCGTGGCAGTCTGGCGAATCTGGGTATTACGAGTACCGTGACAGCAGAGGTGCAGACTATGCCGTCGTGCAAATTTCATATTCAAGTGAATAGAGGATAATGTATCGAATTAAATTAAAAATATTTATCATAAAAAATAATATTAATAAACGATAGCAACACAAAACGATGGATCTGTCAACTTATGATGACGTATGAAACAAAATAGAAAAGAAACGTCAAACACGTGCATGGAATCCTGTAATAATTTGTAAACATTCAAGATTTCAAACCAAACGCACCAAGCACTAGCAAATATTAAAAATTACAAAAAATGTCCACGACGTGGAAAAAGTATGTCCTCTGGTTCGCCCAAGAACACGTGGACTTTCGTCAAGCAGTGAGTATTCCTATAATCATACTAATAGCAGCTTGAATCAGGTCAATTTTCTGTTAGGAAATCGCTTCCATGCTCCGGTTATGGAACCTCAAGATGAACACTGCCGCAGATCACAAACCGGAAAATCCCTTTTGGATCGTAGAACTGCCGAATGACGAGGCGGCTCAAAAATTGGCATCCCGCTCGATGTCCCTTCGGTGCATTTTCGAACTGTGGACCCACTCCAATCTACTCGATACCTTTCACGATCAGTTGAAAGGATTCATCAGCACCAATCGGGCCGAGTTGAACCCAGCGTTTGAAAAGACTCGTAGCTTTAAGATTACTGTCGAAACGTACAATAAGCATTTCACGCAAACGGAGAAGGTTGCGAAAATTGAAACGCTCACCTATCTGCCCGTGGAAGGACCCGTTAATTTGAAAACGCCGGATGTACACTTTTGGTACATTGAGTTTTGGGGACTAGATCCGATGAATGTTCCGGAGCAGCCGTTGGATGTGTTATTCGGCAAGTGGGTAGTCGACGGCCGAAGGGATATGATCAATGAGATTTCCCTAAAGAAGCGGAAGTTCATTGGAAATACATCGATGGATCCACAGTTGTCGCTGCTGATGGCCAATCAGGGTTTGACGAAGGAAGGTGATTTGGTGTATGATCCTTTTGTGGGTTCCGGATCGTTACTCGTAGCTGCGGCGAAATTTGGAGCGTATGTGTTGGGGACGGATATCGACTATATGACGGTTCATGGAAAGTCCAAGCCAACCAGGGTGAACCAGAAGGTGCGGGAAGCGGATGAGAGCATATATGCCAACTTGAAGCAGTATGGCTGTGAGCGGTACTTTCTGGACGTTCTGGTGTCGGATTTTTCCCGGAGTATTTGGAAGAGCAGCATTCAGTTTGATAGTATTATCACGGATCGTAAGTGTTGGCTAGTCGGGAGTGAGTGTTCATTATCATCATTGTTGGATGTTTTCAGCACCATATGGGATCCGAGAATCAACGGAACGGATCGAGTTCAAGACGCAAAAACGGGCAACATGTTTGAATGAAGATAGTGTGCATTATCCATCTACCTCACCGTATCAGTTCGATCAGCTTTATCGTGATCTGATGAACTTTTCTGCACGGCATCTCAAGCTGGGAGGGCGATTGGTTTGCTGGTTTCCAATTTTGCGGTGAGTATCCGTTTTGATGGTTAAATAGGCAAATCGAATACATCAGTGTGATTGCAGAAAGGACTCCACTCCAGATATGTTGCCTCAACACAAGTGCCTGCAGCTTGTTGCTAACTCGGAACAACCGTTGACGGTGTACAGTGCGCGCCGATTATTGACCTACGAGAAGGTTTCTGACCGTGAGGAGGACATGGACTCCTATGAGCTGTCTCAGGCGATGATTGACAACTTCCGGCAGCGATATATGAAGACGGTACTGCAGAACAGCGGCACACGCAAGGAGCGACGGTTAGAGTTGCGGAACGTCGGTCGTGAAGAGGCCATTAAGCGAGGCAAGAAGCTGGACGTCGATGGGAAGTGGAAGTTTATCGACGGGGGGGAAGGTGATAAAACTACGGAGCAATAAATGGAGCCAATCGCTCGATGACAATTAAATTCGTGTTGATCTTAAATGCAATGGGGACTAGAAATTTGCGTACGGAAGGGAATGTTTATAAATGTAGATGGGTTACTTACATTCGAGCGACGGTTATTTTCTGCCGCGGAACTCTGTAAATGGAATTGTAAATGAGAATTGATTCAGAAGATATCGATTTCCACCACACACTGACTGACCTTATGTGGATGACCCGTCTACGATCGCTGGGATGAATCAAATCTAACTTCTGACTCCATTCGTATTCCTTCCAATCTTCCTTGCGCTTTTTTCGATCAAAGTATGAAATTATGCAGCTGACTGGTATCCAGAAAAGAGAGGTGAGCATCACAACTGCCACTGGAATTAAGAAAATCAGAATTTGTTAAGTAACTTCTTCTCAAACACAGTCCAAAAATCCACCACTTACTGACTATATTGTCCCGCAGAAATCGTAGCACCTTATTGATGTTGATCTCCTCAATGATATCCCAGAAACGTTCCACCACATCCTGGATAGTTTTCTCGCACATTCCTTTGTTGCAGAATCCTTGAATGCAAGGTGTCCCATCGGGCAGCACATCCGGTGGCTCCACGGGAAAGCACGTCTCATTGATGCTCTGCCGGCAGCACCGCTTGCAAGCGTCAGCCATCGTATCGCACATACAGCTCTGCAATCCCTGCGTCTCACAATACGGTACACACTTTCCGTTGCGACATTGGCCTCGTTCCTGGCACATGGTGCCGTCTCCCATCGGTGGACTTTTCGGACAATCCGCATGACTTCCGGTGCATCGAGCTTCCTGTTCGCACGTTGCGTACTGTGCTTCTCGACACTTCACTCCGGCCATCATGTATTGGCAGTTCTGACAGCACGGTGAATTCTTATCGCTGCAGACCGCCCCTTGACTTCGCCTTAGCTTGCAGTTCTTATCGCAGCATCCGTCGTTATCCTCCGTACCAAGCAATCCTGCATCGCACTGCTCATCTCCTTCTACCCGCAAATTGCCGCAGAACGATTCCTCCGGTTCGGAGAAGCACCGACCGGATTTGGCCTGCAGTACCTTGCGGATCGATCGTAACGAACATGGCGAGAACTTTTTATTGTTCACATCGTACCCACTGACAGAGTAGGTGTACATAAGAAAGCTGCCACCCTGGGAGGCACTTGGCGAACATTCCGGAATATCTGGATCGTGCTCCGAACCCCAGTTGTGGCCGAACTCGTGCGCTGTTACAAGGTCGGCTTCGCGCGTTATGACCCGTTGACCGTAGTGATTCCGAGAGCTGCTCAAACCGGAGTTCAAGTATAGCGTGTAACCGTTTTTGAAATATTCTGTGGGGAAAATGGATGGTTGGAATGTTAGTTTAAAATTCATTTTGAAGGGAAATACTAGGTTGATATGTTAAACTAGTTTAGCACCTGGTGTACAAATTCCACCGACGGAGTTACGCCGGGGGGATCCGACGTAAGCCAGACCTAGAATACCGCCTTCGAACTTAAGGTCCGTGAACAGGTGAGCCAGGCAGAAGTCTTTGTGGCTGTACTCACGCGAGAAGACCTTAGGAATGAACGATTTCCGAAAATCCAGTGCAGCATTTAAGGAGAGAACAATTTACTTTCAATAAGATGGTTAGGATTCGAAGAGCAAAACAACCAAAATATGTAGATCATAGATCTGAACCCTTTTTGGAACACTTTCCGAAGTACACTTCATGGCATAATATGTCCCAAACGGATTCCGATTGAATTGTAAACTTCTTACAGACTGTTAGTTGACTCTGCATCGAAAATCTTGTCCAATATTTTTCTTTGTGAAGTCATAGGTCCTTAAAGACTGCCACAACTGCGATTCAGGTCCGTCAATGATAAGAGCTTAGGGCCATAGTAATACAGCTTGAAATAGTGATCTTTAAGGCATATCTCAACCACGAATTTAAAAAATAATAATTTGATTTACGAAAAATCAGAACATCGGAATTAGAAATAAGATCTCAATTTCGTGCTTGTGATCCTTAACCCCTCTTCCATATGTTAAACGATTGTGATTATCAATTTAAGTTTCTAAAACCCATCCACTCACCTCCAACAGGTTGCGCACGTCCCACTTTTCCCGGACCATATTGTAATGCGCCTCGCCGCCTCGTACCCTCGTCGGTTCGGAGTGAACCACAATTTTCTTGATTACAAATCCCATTCCCTTAAAACCTTCCTGATCGGAACGATCCTGCCAGATGGTATCGTTGTAAATTTTGTGCACGCGATCGATCAAGCTTATCTGCGATTGTAAACTGGTCAGAACATTTTTTACCATAATAATTAGCAGGAAACGACTCACCAAATAGTTGATAGTCGTCTTAGTATTACTCCCGCCCATTTCCTGGAAGAATCGATAGTCGGCCACCAACAACAGTGGACATCGAGTTTTCGTCGGAGTGTACTCATACTGATCGGCTTGGCGCTTCCTACGACGTTTATTCACCTCTTTGTCATCCCCTTCAGCTTCCGCCGTCCACACCGATGGCATATTCTCAAACCCCTCCTCCATACCGTTCTCGTCGTCGCCACTGCCCTCCAGTTCCGTACCTTCCTTGATGTACCCGCATGTCTTTGGCACGCCCGTTTCCCCACCGACGGCTTCCACATCATCCCAGCTAAACAGTATATCGGAAGCCTTGTACGCAATCATATGTCTATCGGTCAAATCATCTAAATGCCTCCACGAAGGTTCGATATGATACGTCTCGCCCGGAAGCATCACCGAGGCCGTCAGTACTCCGTTCTCCAGTTGCGCGTTGACGTGTGAATTCGTCTCACCGAAAACTCGTCCCTTCAGGAAGCTGTCATGATCCAAATGGACAATCGATTCCGTTCCGCTTCCGTCGACCGAATACGCTCGGAAATTACTGTGAAGCACTTCCTTATGCGGGTGCAGTATAAGGCGGAAGTTCCGTCCCAGCACCTTGAATTCCACCTCCTTGATCGTGTTGAACGGGTGGCTGCTGTGCTTGGTGCCCCGCTTTGTGATCCGATGCGTGAGATCGTCTGCGTGAAGCGTTTCGTAGTGTTTTAAGTTTTTGTGAAGTTGTGCTGCAACGGATCGATAATGTATTCGATTTTGCATACCTTTCGGGGGCAGATATTTTTAACTCACCATTTGCCGCTTGGAACACGCAAAGAACCGATAATATAACGCTTATTGAGGCAAGTTTCAGACAGATGAAGCTCTTCCTGTACGTTTGGTCCATATTCGATGGATTTTTCATCCAGAAATAAGCAATTCTGAAGAACAAACTGGAAAATTTTCACTCGACAGCCATATTTATTTTCTTCTTTTGACGCTTTTTACGAATATCTGTAGAACTGTCAAAGACTGTGACCAAAAACCGTGCCGCTACAATTAGCTCGTGCTGCTGCAAGCAAACTTTCACAAACAGCTGTTTCGGCCGTCACAGACAGCTGATCGACAACAAAATACGGAAATTAGTATTTACCCAATGACATCTATATAAGGTAAGGTTTGGGGCAACGCACTGCTTGCTAGTATTGGAAGCAAAAATAATGTAAACATTGCTGAGCCGACGAGTGATGACGTAAAACAATTGAACTTTCTATTGGCGGGCATAGGTTCAGATAACGTCATTGACATGTACCCGCCGCTGAGTGTTTAATGATTTTTTTCGTACAACCGGCTTTTGATTACGTTTATAAGGCCAGGCCCATCGGGAAGTTTACTTGTGTGGAAATCAAAAAAAAAAATTTAACGCTAAAATTTCAGCGTGTTGAAAATTCCATAACCATCAATTCAAAAGATATCGATGAATTACAATGAGCAACTAGCAGCCTACATCACGTCAGTCTTGTTGCAGCGACAAGGCCCATAGAAGTGCCGCCATGTGACACCTCATTGCACGTCATATCGGATGTCGTGTGGTGAACGTAAGCATTAGTCAAGGCGCCCACTGATGTGGGGGAGGTGTGGTATCACATAATATGTCAAAATATCGAGTCAAAGTCTTGTGACGTGAAGCGAACGCTGACAAAGTGTTTTAACATGCTAGCAGATGTCACGTCTCCGACACATCAGTTGGCGCCTGGCCTTATATTTTGACATGCTAGCAGATGCCACATTTTGCCACATACGGGGGCACCTCAACTTAAATAACGTTAATGAGCAAGCGATTGCTAACGTATTTTAATTAGAAAATTTACACAAACTTATCGTTTAATTTGGTTCTTGCTTAAACGTCTGTCTGCGGTTCAACCATAGACTAACTCTAAGACCAGTAGGTCTCGAACAAATACGATTTTCAGTCAGTACTAGCACATCGGTACCAAGCTAAATAATACGCCCCTAATAATGAACTCACACGAACACACTCTCAAATATTCTGCCAAAATAACATAACAAATCAAAACAAAGGCGCAAATATGTACAGCAAGGTGTTGGCTTCAAGGTGTATTTCGTACCAAGGGGTTCTACAGCAGTAAACCAAGTTCAAATCGCTAGTTGTATATTGATTGTTGGTTCAGCTCTCGACCAACAATAGAATAGCGCGTATCAACATTTGTAAACAAACACTTCTGAGCCCGTTTTCCCGCAAGCCGTAGGCTACACTTGCAAACCTAAAGCATCATTGTGTAGGTACAACTTTCCCTACATGATGATCGTATTGATTTGCGGGTAAAAATCCACACATATATAAAGGCAAAATTACATGTAAAATTCCACATAACATTCATTTGTTCACACATAAACAGAACCCTTGAGAAACACATATGAAGTTTATGAGGCAAATTAAAACTATGTGTGGCCACACATAGTGGTTATGTGTACATATAGGAAGTATGTATGGTTAGAAACCGATATCATTTGTTAATCTAATTCATGTTGGGACACATAGACATTATCATTACTTTTTTATCAGTGTACGCTTTGTGAGTAAAAAGGCTTAGAAGCGTTTGTTTACAAATATTGATAGACCCTATTCTATTGTTGCTCCAGAACTGTTGGTTCAACTTACACAGAGACAAAATAAAAGTCAATTTTACCATTATTGGGGTTTAGGATGACAATTGCAGCATAGTGATTTTTAAACGACTATGGTCGTGGTTAAAACGATCTTTAAAAATAGTTGATTCAACATTTACCATAATGTCAGAATAGTCCTTGTTACCATGATGAAGTCAAGAATGCCGTGCACGTGGTGAATTTTTCCATTTTCATGGTTATTGTAACCATTATGTGCAATAGTCATTTTACCATGATTTAATTGTCGGTATAACGATAGAATTTTTCTCAGAGTATGGTTATCCTAAAGTAGTTTGGTTAAGTGAAGGAAGTGAAGGAAACATCATTGTTCATTTCAGGCTTGGATATGTTGGATATGACTACAGGGTGTCCGAATATTATCCGTACAACAAAATTTTGTTAAAACTATCTTTTATTGTTGGATTAAAAAATCAATATGTATTGTTTGTTATAGCAATATGTTTGCAAATTACAAGTTTTATTAACTCATGCACGCCTTCAAACGTTTCGGGACGTTATCCACGATGGCCGCGAGTTCTTCGACAAGTATTTGTTCCCAAACATTTACAAGAATCGATTTTAGATGTTCCAGTGATTGGTGTGGTATACTACAGGCTCTTGACTACAAGATGCACCATACCGAATAGTCCATCGGATTTAAATCCGGTGAGTTAGAATGTCATTCATCTTTTGTTAAAAAGCTTGGGAAAATGCGTTCGCAAAGACTAATAGTCTTTTTTGCTCCATGAGCCGGCGCCCAGTCTTGTTGGAAAATCCATTAACTTTTTCCGAAATTCTGTGATGCCCAAGAAGTTACTGTGTCAGTAAGTAGCTTATGATACACCGGTTGATTCACTTTCACTTTAAATTTTCAAATCGAAGAACTTCGATTGATTCTTCGCCGAATAACCTCGCGCATTTGTGGATTCCGAACAGTACGCTCTTTTCCTCTCCCTTCGTGGTCACCGAATTTATAAATAATAATACAATAAAACGAGCGTTGGTAGATTTTGCCATATTCAGGGTCTTTTCAATCACTGAAACAGTTTTTCCTTTTCGAAAAAGTCCAATTACACCTGCGCGCAACTCATTCGGCTCAATTTTGAATGAATTAGAAATCACAACTGTAACAAACTTAAGAGTCACCCACAATTGATACGTTGCGGATGCGTTGACGTAAATTTGACAGAAAACCTATGGGAAAACTGTCAAATTCACGCAAACGCATCCGCAACGTATCAATTGTGGGTGACCCTTTACTGCGTATAAACACAATGGGTCAAGATGTTAAACCATGTAGGTATGCTTAGTTTAATCCGCTTGGTTGTGTTGACGCATTCCAACAAAGTCTGTATGGATATAATTCACATTTGATTCACATTTGAATTCACATTTGATACGCCTACATTTGATTAGGGCGAATCTGCTTTTGTAAACAAACACTTTGCCTGCTAATTTCTCGGAAGTAGAATACAATTCCTTCACATTCAATATATTAGCGGATAGAGATAAAGTTCCTCTTCATTAAAGAGTGCATAATTTATTTTTGTGACCATTTGTCCTGATGACTACGAAAGCCATTGTTAACAAAAGTAGATTCGCCCTAATCTAATGTTGGCGCTAAAATGATATTTGTGTGACAGAAAACCTATAGAAAACACTCGGACACTGTGGGCGGTCGCTTTTTAAATTTCACTAAAACCGATAAGCCTGCAGCCATGGTGGTCTGAACCTTATATAAAGGACTTTAACCGGCTTTCGTGGTTTATTTACGAGTTTTGATAACTGCTGTAAAGAAATTGTGACCCGCTCAACCGCTAGAAGCAAATTGTGCCTGCGGAAAGCAAACTTGGTTTTGTTGATTATAGAAAAATTACGAGATGTGGAAAAATATCCACCAAATTCGAACGTTTTGTAGTAAAGCCGGTAATTTTTCGTTTGTAACAACGCCTATTTTCTACGTCAATGCAGGTAAGAAGGGAACTATAAGATTTTTAAAAAAGATAACAGCTAGGGAGAATTTCAATGTATCCTAAGATTGAGTAATATTCGATTCTTGAATCTTGTCCCGCTCACTACACTTTAGCTTGGGCGGTAATCTGTAGTATCTGCATGGTCGCAGGAAATATCTCAGTGATGCAGTGAACCTTTTTTTGCAGGTCGTAGATATATAAGGTGTTTGAAACATTAACTCACTCGCTTTGAATAACTTATTTTGTACCAAACTAAGTCGAATACCCCTTGCAAGCGATGTATATCGAGATAGTGAAAAGTGGTCATGGCATGGAATGTGCCAAAATGTTCATAAGACCCAAATTTACTATTTGCTTACCGTGAGTGTCGTGAGAAAATCTCCGCTCATAATTTCAAAATCTTCCAGCTCCCCACATCGGTCATCTTTACTCGGCTGTCATCACCGATGCCATCCATCGATTCAACCATCTCCTGAACCCTAGTGCTCCCTCGATTTTCAGTACCGGCACCGATGAACATGGAACAAAGATCCAGCAGGCTGCCGCCGCTCATTCCGTTCCCGTAGCCACTTACTGTCAGCAAATATCCGACCAGTATCGTAGTCTATTCCACAATTTTAATATCTCCAACTCGCACTACATCCGAACGACCGATCAGGATCACTCGAATGCAGTGCAAAGCTTCTGGAAAGCATTGGATCGAAGTGGAAGCATCTATTCGGCTCAATACTCCGGCTGGTATTGCGTACCCGATGAAACATTCTTAACCGACAGCCAACTGAAAGAGAATGATCAAGGCGTGAAGGTTTCGATCGAAACCGGTCATCCGGTCGAATGGACGGAGGAAACGAACTTCATGTTCCGATTAGATCGACACCAGGACGATGTACTCTACTGGATCAAAAGTTGCGAAGACCGAATAGTTCCGATAAAGTTCAGAAAAATTCTTCTGGACTTTCTGCAGGAACGGCTTCCAGATATCTCTATTTCGAGACCTAAGTCGAGAGTTTCTTGGGGGATAGATGTTCCATCCGATACATCTCATACGGTGTACGTGTGGTTAGATGCTTTAGTAAACTATCTAACGGTAAGTGGCTATCCGCAGTCAGAATTCTCAGACCGATGGCCACCAACGGTTCAGGTTCTCGGGAAGGATATTCTTAAGTTCCATGGGATCTACTGGCCAGCCTTTCTGATTGCAGCAGGTTTGGAGCCCCCACGGCAGTTGCTGGTGCACTCCCATTGGACGGTGGATAGTCAAAAGATGTCCAAAAGTAAGGGAAATGTGGTTGATCCGAATGAACGGGCAGCGTTGTACACTCATGAGGGAATCCGATACTTTCTACTAAGGGAAGGGGTGGCCCATAGCGATGGAAGTGAGTTGTGGTGGTAATCTGAATTTTTCGACTTAAATTTAGAAACAAATCTTTTGTAGACTACAGTGACGTGAAGATTATGCGCATTCTCAACGCGGAATTGGCGGACACGTTTGGTAATCTACTTTCTCGGTGTTGTGGAAAGGTTCTAAATCCGGAAGGAGTAGTTCCAGCTGTGGACTCACATGTGTTCGAAACGCTCAACAAGCTTGACGTCACACAAAAGATGTTGTCACTGCTAGACGATCTTCCAGGTTGGCTTAGGTCGCACAAGCTTAGAGAATTGATGATCTTAACGGATTTTTACTTTTCAGCAAAATGCCTCTCACACTATCAGCAGTACAATTTCTATCTGGTAGTGGACAGCGTCATACAGGTTCTGCACGCGTCGAATAACTTTTTCGAAACCACTGCCCCCTGGAAGCTGAAGAAGCCGGAAGAGAAAGCCCAGCTGCAAACCATTCTTGGCATGACGATGGAAGTTTTGCGACATGTGGGCATAATTCTGCAGCCGATCGTTCCCCACATGAGCGGTCGTTTGTTGGATAAGTTGAACGTTCCACGGCATCGTAGGTTGTGGAGTGATTTGAGGGTAGATTTTGCGAATGTGGAACGGTCGCTAACGGACACGGATGCAGTGCTGTTCAGGAGAATAATTCCGATTAAAGAGGAACCTGTGATCAAAGAGCCGAAAGCAAAAAAAGTGAAAAGGAAGAATTGACGCCTGAGGAGACTTCAGTAGAGGCAGAAAGCTGTTAAAATAAGTATGTAAGTATTGAGACCGTTAACTTTTTTTTAAAGTTGAGAACCTTCCCTGAATGTCTTGAAAATCAAAACACTTTTTTCGTTTATATATGATTTATTAAGTACACTGATGTTTATTGATGTATAATACAACTATAAAGTTTTCTCAGTTTTTGCAGCCTTATGAAGCTGTTCGCTTTTGTATAATATTTGTTCATGTTCAGATCTTAGGACATCAATATTGACAATATGGTAAACAGTTCACATTTTCGCTGCCTTCTGTGCGCAGTGGCTGCGAGCTGTGTAGCAAAATAAATTCTCTCTTATTAGACAAAACGCCTAAGCTACCTTAAAAAGACGAAAAAAAATCACTAAGCACTAATCAATAGTTTCGATTCTTGGCCACCAGGTGCACAATATCGCCCATAAATGCAATCGCGTTCCTTCTCTCGTATTTGTAAAACATCGTTCTGTAAAAACTGAAATCAGATCCTAAAGCAAACCCAAAATACCAATGGCCTTTTTAGTTGGACACATTTTTCTCGTCGACGATGCTCGTTTGCATATCCGAGAGCTCCCTGTCGTTCTTCCTGTCATGGTGGCAATCAACAAATGCTGCGTTGAACATAATCTGGCATCCACGCTCGATCCACTGCATAAGGAAGTTCCTCGATCGGTTGTTTTTGTTCTTATTCCAAACTACACAGACGTAGTACACGGGAACTCCGGACAAGGTGATGCCAACGCCGATAATAAGATTCATGGGTTCCGAAAACGATGGAAGCAAGACCAGCACCAAGCAGCAGGTTAAGAAGGTGATCGGGAGAGCTAGGTTTACCCGGATTGGCCGTGGCATGTTGGGTCTGTGGAAGAAACGATCATTAGAAATGGTCGACATGGACAAACAGGTGAAACTTACTTGGTCACACGTAGCCACAGTAGGCCGGCTATGCAGGCTGCCACCGAGAGCCACAAAATCTGGCTGAAGTAGTTGATCAAGGCAACTACATTGGGGGTCATAAGCATGAGAATGGATGTTACACACTGGAAAAAAAACTTGTTAAAAGGGTTGATTCAATCTTGGAATATTCTAGGCAATACATACCGTGAAGATCAAGGCTGGAATGGGTGTTTGGCGATTGATATGAACCAGCGAAAACCAGGCTGGTAGATGGCCTTCCTGAGCACCGGTCGAAAACAGGCGAGCCGAAGTGAACAGTATTCCGTTGACTCCACCGAAGCAGCTCATGGCAACAAATATCGGGATCAACCAAGCAACCGGGCCAAACACCTGATTGCCGAAGCTGACAGCAACCGCGATCGAAGCAAGCATGTCGTTGCGGGAAACTACTGCAAAATACGCCAGATTTACGAGCACGTAGATACCGGTTACCATGGGCATAGCAATCCAGATGGCACGGGGAAGGTTCCTAAGGTAATGAAACAAGTTCAACGGTCGTTTGTTAACGGAAAAAAATCCCATGGCACTCACTTGTATGGATTCTCCAGCTCCTCGGTGACAAAGTTCAGGTAGTTCCAACCGCCAAAGGCAAACAGTCCCGAGTAGAAGGCATACGCCAGACTGGACAACGCGTAGTCCCCTTCCCAGGCGTTCTCAAAGTTGTTCGATTTCTCCGTTGCCATGAACCATACTCCGGCCAAAATGATGGACACCAGGGCCGTCAACTTGGCCATCGTAAACACATTCTGAATCTTCATAGCCCACTTGGTCGAGATGCAGTTGATTGCCGTCAGGAAGCACAGGCATACGGCCGCCAGGAGTCGTACGGAATTGTCGGGGGCGTCACAGTCCGGGAAGAACGGTTTAACGGCATACTGCGCAAAGGTTAGCGCTACGATGGCCTGAAAAATTGAGACGAAATAGGTTGGAATTATCAATTAATCGAGGACTTTTGCGAGTTAATCAAGAACGGCCGTCGCGAGTAAATTAGTAAATTGTTATTAATTAAAACCAACTCGATTGCTGGCATTGCCTGAATGTTGGCGTGAATGGATAGGAGCTGTAAACATGTAGGTAGGTATGTTTGTAACTTGCTACAGAGTGGGTGAAACGGTTTCGCGACTACAAGTTATACAGGAATGTGCTTTCGGGTTCAGAAGATCGCCGTACTTGTTAGAGAATAATTTGTTTACTCTTACAAGCGAGGTTGTCAGCTGCCTTGACTAGTATTTCTGTAGCAAACGCAACTCGTCTGTCTTCATTTTCTATGAAACCTGTCTGCGGTTAATTTGTTTTCTTCCCTCGCGTTGCATGCATAATATGATAAGTTCGAATTGAATTTCAATAACAAATTCATTCTGCGATAGGTGATAGGTACTGCGTAAGGGGGACTTCTTAGCACAGCTTATTTTTTTCGAGTAATTTTTTTTTCTAATTCGATGTAAAACCCGGAACCACAAGAATGTTTCGAATTTCAATCTAGCTGCTTTTGAAATGGTCCATCTCGTTTTCTAATAAATCAGTAAACCTGAATTATTGATTTAAGAACCGGCATCTAATGCAAATCACATCTAGTTTATTGCACGCCCATGTGTTCGGATCACAATGAGCAAAAGCTCTTGCGTTATTACAAGTTTCTGTTTTCAAATCGACACGAGGAGACCGATGCAACTGAAAATCTAAACCCAGTAATAACGGAGGAACAGTAGCTATGCCGAATGTATATAGTCAAGCAGTTAATTTGCCGGAAACTGGTGGGTGTGTCAGCCGATAGCAACCAGTCAACCAACCAACAGCGAGCAACAGGCCAATAATGTAGATACAAATTCTGCCGTAGATTGCCCTTCATAGTCTGATTCAAATGCTCTACAACTACCGAGCTGTTCGTCTTTCATTTAGATATGTACCTGATATTCCCTAGCGTGCTACTGGAAGACTATAGCTGTTGCGGCATACTTGCTAAACGGAACCACCCCAAGGGCGGGCGCAACCATCGGTTTTATTTGCGAGGTTTTTTCCCTTTGTGGCTCTCTTATGCTCGCACTTCAGTTGGCGCTGCTTGCTAGACCCGGCGTTCTGTTTACATTCAGTGAATAGTGGAGATTGATTGATTGCTAACAGGGAAAACAGGGAGCGCCCGATGGCGGCTTTTGCATGTATGTATACATAGAGTATTGAGCAGTCATCATTAACAACGTTGGTTTTAAATCTCGTGAAGGTCACGGTTAGTTAACATTTCTAGATCCATTATTGCTTAAGATATTGGAAATCTTTCCACTATAATATTTAGGGCAACGAAGCTTCCCCAGGCGATTAAAACGTTAGTTCAGTTAAACTAAATGTTTCTCCAAATCATTCTGCTTGTTACGAAGACCCCTCAGCCGAAGCATTGTTGAGGTCTTCTTAACAGTTTCAAGTAGGCATTTTCTAAGATTTTTTTTTCCTCAACTAAATATGTGCACACATTATTTTCAAGAGGGCATGGAACCCAAGTACCTCCACCAAAGTTGCCTAAATGCCTTTTTCCAGCACTGTTATTTTGAACTGGGTAGCTGTCGATGTTTATCTTATCGGATATTCAACAGAGGCGCGGTTTTTACGTTTTCCTACAGCCGAACCAAGTGGCCAGACACAATAATATCACAAAAGTAAATCAGTAAAAGCATACAAGTGTAAAGACAAATGACGTCAAGTTCCTCCGCACCTTGTCAATCATTTTTGCATGGTTTCCACTGCCCGCAAGCGCCGGCGTGACAAACTTGATTGAACATTTGCGTATTTTCTCTTGTTGAGATTTGGGGCCTCCGTCGACGGGAAATAGGCGACGTACCAATCCGAAGTATCCGAAGGCGGCTCCGAAGTATTGGCAGACGTCATTATGATTGTTCGAATGAAATGATGTATTATGAATTTTGGAAACTTGAAGTTTGGTTCTTTGTTTCTAGGAAAGTAAAGCAGACTCCAAATTTTTATAAGTATTTTCGTAGCGTCGGACACATCTGACGCTTTGTTTTGTTACATTTATTTACTCCGTGATTCTCTATTTATAACAATCGGCGGCTTGAAAGTGTTTTTATAAAGCACAAAACTTCTCAAGTTTGTGTAACTATTGTTGTTAGGGTTTTTCCAGGCTCCTGCATAAAGCGACAGCTCTAAATTGCAAACCAAAGCAGAGAAAATCCGCAAAGTGTGCGGATATTATTTTGCTGTGTTATCTGTGAAATGAAGCAATAATTCGATGACAGAGTTTCTTCAGCACGATAGCTCTATGCAAATGTACAGAGAACTTAGTTCTTAGTTTTCATCGATTATCATTATGAAGCTCTTCATGTGATCATGTAAATCATCCCACGCACCATGAACGGTAAATATGAAACAACCGCGTGCTTATCCATCGCTCTATGCCAACGAACTCACACCAGACAACAGCTTAGGCTTCCTAGCTGCCAACCGACGTGAATATGCAACGGTGAAATAGATAAGATCAAAAGAAATTCGAAACAAACAAACTGTTTAGCTGGGAAAATCGAGTTGGTCGCTCTGAAAAGAATGGATTTTAGATCGCATTGTCTGCGATTGAATGTAATCCTTCTTCCATGTTTTCTTTCGAAGCAGGTTATTCAGCACCTCGGGGGCTGCAAAATAGTGAGTCGACAACTGTGATGGGACGTGCGTCCCCGCAACATAGCTCTGGTCCTCACAAGTTCCTACCTAATGCTTCCACGGGTCAAGAGATGACAAAGACCGCCAGCTAAGGGTTGCGTACTTAGCTGGTAGTGCAGCCTGGGCACTGTTGTCCTTCTGACATCAGCTAGATTGAGGAGGTGCGTGCCGAGCGTCTGTCTACCAAACAAGGAGGTGCGGCTCGAACAGCGGCTGAGTAAGAAACGCTGTATCTCGTCAGCTATACCTTAGGAGGCAGTCCCACCAACGCAATGTAGGCAGCGCGACCCCGGTAAGCTAGTATGCTGAAATCTTACCCTACCACGAAAAATGTAAGTATTCTTTATACAGTTTATAATTTTGGATCATCCATGGAATTTCCGAGTATTGTATGATTTTTTTTTCCTTCATGGCAATGATAATGCAAGTCCATCTACAATTGCTACAGGACCACAATCGAAAGACATGCAGACAGTACACATTTTATTCTCATTTTATGTTATAACATCCCTTCACAATATGTTTATGCTATTTTCAGCTTCGAATTTATCCGTAAGTTTTAGTCCACCATTGAGCGAGATAAGGCGCTATAACCTTGGCAATTATTGCCAGGTTTTTGATTCAAATGCCAAAAGTTCACCCACAGGCAAAAGGAGCATAAACTAATCCTTCTAGCATCTATGCTCCCAACGATAATGTACAAATAATCACACTGTTTAACTCTGCATGGAAGCGTTTGGTACGGGAAGTCCACGCTTTCTTCCTTCCCTTGATTCAAAGTAGTAGAGCGATTTTAGACCTTTCTGGAATCGCTGTATTTCTTGGAATCCTCTTTGCTTTACTTTTTTTCCCGGCAAAGCCAGTTAACTAGAACAAAATGCTGTTGCCACTTTGATGATAGCCTTGTTTTAATGCATTTTTTGTATCACACTGGAATAAAAAAGGACTTAAAAGTATTAATTTTTTGGGATTGAAAGTAGTCATTTTTTGACGTATGGAGGATGTTCATTAAAATGTATTTATTTATTTATTTATTATATATATTCCATCTGACCTAAGGTGGTCTTAATGAATTTGTTTATGACGGGGAAAAGCCGTTTTAATTTGGCGTAAAAACCCCGTATCTTTTGCAAAACAATACAATAAAAAACAATACAATACAATACAAAACATTGCTTAGTTGCACATTCGTAAACATAATTAAAATAAACAGGATTACAAACGTAGAGTATAGTCAAAGTATAAAATAAGAAACATCCATAGTTCGGAGCAGTCCTCGTCGTCAATCAATTATCCTCATCAAATATCCTTCTCGTAGTATGCCATTCTGTTAGTCTGCGCTTGAATGTTGCCAAAGTACAGTTAAAGTCGAATAAAAAATACACAACGTTGAACCTAGCTGACATGAAGCGGATAGGGTCATGAAGTCCATATAATGAATTACGGGGTTCAAGCAGCAAGAAGTCCCGCTGGCGAAGCATTCGTTCAGGAGCGTAGAGGTTGAGCTGACTTAATAGCTCCGGTGAGTCAATTCCACCTGTTAGTGTATTGGCAACGAAAACAGCTTGCGCAATATTTCGCCTATGGTCCAATGTCTGTAGTCCCAGCAATCTGCATCTATCTTCGTATCGTGGAAGGTTCAACGGGTCACGCCACGGTAGGCGACGCAGGGCATATCTCACGAATCTTCGTTGAATTGCTTCGATCCTAGCTGTCCATGTTGCCTGATATGGGCACCAAACAACAGAGTTGGATTCCAAAATCGACCGCACCAGAGCACAGTACAAAGACCGAAGGCAGAGAGGGTCTTTAAATTCACTAGATATTTTAAAAATGAAACCCAGCTGTCGATTCGCTTTGCTGATAATATCGTCGTAATGCAATCGATACGTTAGTGCCGAATCCAGAGTGACACCAAGATCACGAACTTGATGAACACGTTCGAGAGGCTGGCCGTTCATTGCATAATTGTGCGTGATCGGATTGAGCTTGCGATGAAATGAAATGATGTTGCATTTGTGGATGCTTAGAATGTAGTCAAAAAATGACTACCTCAGAATCACCGTGTAATGAAACATCTTTGTCGATTTCAGTTTTCAGCTTTCAGTTTCAGTTGTTTTCAGTTCAGTTCAGTTTTCAGATGTTCAAATCAAGGTACCTCTAATATCTCAAGTGGTACATATATTTTCTTCAGTTGGTAGGAAAGACGGGTGGAGTTGCGAGGTATCAAATGAAATTTTGCAGTGGAGCGAAAGAGTAAGGAATACTAAATAGTGTATGACGCACACAGTTTTGATTGTATATTTGCATAGGAATGAAGCGTTATAAATTAATGTAAACGGTATGGACTAAACGTTTTGTTTACAAACATTAGCACGTGCATGTGTTTTCGCATTTCTTCCTGAAATAATGGTAAACAGACCTTGCTGCCTAACGCTTAATATTCCAATGGCATAGAACACAGACCTGGCAGTGTGAAACTAATCATCTCCTTTACTCGTTTGGTTTAAAATTGAACTACGAGTTTGACATCACAGGCACTGTTGCATAGGTGTAAAGGAGACAACTTCAGTATGCCAGACCTGATTTTACTTGATATGGATAGTATTAGTATGCGTTTAAACATGGCTGAAATTCTCATATACACTACGGACGAATCCAACTTGAAAAAAAAGAAGAAGACACCAAGAGGTGATAAATCTGACAGCTCCCATGTGAAAGTGTAGGACGAACATTTTAAAATGCTTCTAAAACATTCAAATGAAATTCTAGTTAAAAGCGGTTCGTTGTATGATGGAAGAAAAATCCATAAGACATTCTCAGCATCACAAAAATAAATCTTTTTTTTTTGTTTCTTTTCAGCCGCCTGGGCTGGTTCGCCACTTAAAAATAAATCTCCTATTATGCAGTTTTGGAGTTTTCTTCCATCTAACAACAAACCGCTTTAAATTAAAATTTCATTTGAATTTTTTAGAAGCATTTTAGAATGTTTGTCCTATACTTTAACATGGGAGCTGTCAGATGTATCACCATTGGGTGCCTTCTTCTTTTTTCAAGTTGGATTCATCTATTGAGACCACCTGAGATATTAGGGTCACCTTGGTCCAAATAGTCAGATGTCCAAAATTGTCAAAATCATGTGAACTACACCCCCATTTAATTTTACTCAATTTTTGAGTACAGTTGTATACTATCTTTTTTTCTCTCACAATAATGTGACTCAATCAAGGTTGCGGCTTATCATTTTTGACTTATCCATATTCATTTGCCGATAGCTCTTCTCAGAAGCTCAATTTAGATATAGAATGAACATGGTGCTTGAGTAGACCTACAACTTTGTTTATTAGCACATCGCTCTATCTCTTATATCTGAGGAATAAGAGCGTATATTCGCAGTATCTCGCGATGATATTCGCGGTGGATCACGCGAATATCATCGTGAAGATCACTGTGAATATACGCTCTCATGTCGAAGATATAGGAGTTAGAGCAATGTACTGTAGACAAAGTTGTAGGTCTACTCATGCATACAAGTTCAACATCATATTATCAAATCGACCCTCTGAAAGGAGATATTGGCAAATGAATATGCCTGAGTCAAAAATGATAAACCGCAACCCTGGACTCAATTTTCGTTATAAAGTGGATCAACTGGCTTTTTGACGTTTAATCACCTTTCCCTGGCACATGCAGAGGAATGATGGTTTGTTTTATTCCAAATGATTTGCCTACTTACTTACACCACTCAATTGATCTAAATGGCGTTGTAGTGTGAGTACTTTAAACGCCACTAATAGTACGTTCACACTACAGTTTATATTACGTGATGTAGAGTATCTTGATATAAGCAACTATACATTGAAAACTACGCAAATAATGTACATGTCGTTTGATATCAGAATACTCTATATCACGTAATATAAGCTGTAGTGTGAACGTACTATAAGCCTAATATTTGGTTGATAGCGACGCAGAGCCACTGGTTTATTCACTTTGGTCGCTTGGTGTTCTACTTGACAGTTCAATTCTCGAGTAATTCGTGATTAGGGCCTAAAAGCCATTTGTAAACAATGACTTTAAACCAGAGATCGAAATTCTCACTCAGCTGGGTGAAAACCATGCTCTCTCTCAAGCAGGTTGTCGATGAGTAGCAGACCGTTCACATTTTCATCTCTCCTTTTTCGCCGATAATTCATTATCCTCTCGCTTGCATATGCGAAAATATCTCTCTCCAAAATTCAACGAATATATCTTCTCATGTCACATTTTTCACTGAGAACATGCTTAGCAAAAGCCGAAAATAAGGCCAAGTCGGTGCACACTGGTACCGCCATGGACCATCATTATAGAATTATAATGTCAGAATAAAACAAGCATGAAGACGGGTGCATTTTCAGCTGTCAAAAAGTAAGTGAAAAATAATTATCGGCATCTAGGATTCACTGAAAAAGAAACGATTTATCAGCTACTCATGCTCTCCGAAAATTATAAATGGCCGTTGCTTTTCTCGCGAAAACTGCTGTGAGCGAACAATTGTCTCTCGCTTCTCACATTCTCATTTGTTTCTCCAAGCGGGTGAAAAAGGACGTTTTTCTTCTCAAGTAGGCGAAAATTTCGGTTTCTGCTTTAAACGTTGATCTCACATGAATCACGAGAATTCTACTATATCCAGCTCCTCCATATGGTAGAACTAACGTTCTTCTACCAGATGCTGCTTTCATTTCACTAGAGTGATTTAAGATTCAAGAGAAATCGACATTTAAAGCCATTGTTTACAAATGGCTTTTAGGCCCTTAACATGAATTACTCGAGAATTGGTATTTCTTGCTTCACACTGCGCGTGTGAAGTTAACGAAAATGGTAATCGAATATAGGGTAGGAAACGGCTTAAGCACCCTGGGACTCTATTCCAAGCACGGGGTAAACGTTAACCTACAACGCTCATTTTTTGCAGTATGGTGCTCCATCTAGTGAAGCTTGGAATAGGGTCCCGGGCTGCTTAAGCCGTTCACTACACTACCTAGAACTTAAATTTAATTTTGCAATCTAGACCACTAAGTTGCTTGTTAGAGCTTGCAGTATGCTTGTTAGAGAAGCATAATAAGCCCAACAGATTTGGCGAAGATTTCCCACACTTCAACGGAAATATCTAAATTCCAATAATAATCGATGATCACTTTTAAAATGACAGTAAATTTACTTTCCGGTGTTATGCTAGAATTTACGAAAATTCTTGTTTTAACTTCGAAATGTTCATAGTAAAACATGTTAAAACTTCTCGACATGTTTCTGGTGTTGTTGGTATGTTCTCGATATTGAATACTCTTAATACGACTAATACATTTGAACACGTCACATTGATTGCGATAGTCATTTTTGCTATCGACACCTGGCATCCCAGTGGCGCTTAGTCTGATGGCATCAGATGCGGGTTGCTTGCCTAACGGCGTTGCATCGCATCACTTCGATGCGGTTTCTGTGGTCTTTACGTGCGGGAAAATGATCCCTATAGGGTAATCGAATACCCGTCGGTGGCATACGGCATTGAGCCAAGGGCAAGGGCCAACACATCCGATAAAGGAAGACGGAAACATCTAACCACCATGTGGCGGGTTAAAATTCGAGACTTATTGATGGGCAATTTGCTTGTTGTGGCACGACGATGACGCAAATTGATATCTTTATTGAAATCAATGAAGCAACTGAGTGGCGTTCGTCATTTTGAGGGCAGTCCAAGGGACAACTTACTTTCCATTCATTCACGGATGGGTTGCATCAAGTCGACACTCGACATTGTTGTCATAGCTGTTGGTGAAATTGACGTGTGTGAATTTCAGGGTTTTTTTTGCCAGCAGCGTAATGTACGCTAGTATGATAAGTAATCAGATGGCAGCGTATTTTAAGGTGCAATCTTAGTTAAGGTCGGTGGGATATTCCCAAGGCGTAAGAATCTCTAGTAGTCACGTTATCTTTCGGAAGAGAAATAAAGTGGTTGAGATTGGTCCATGTATTGATGGATGTGATAACTTCACAGGTGTTAAAAAACACTGAAAACTGTGCTTCGACATTTCGCTTCTGCTCGTTTTGCAGTTCTGTAGTTCAAACGTTTGCTTCGATTGGACGAATTGTTCGTATCAGCTGACATCCGTCGACTTGTTAGATTCTGTGTTTTTGTTCTGTCTACCGGTTATTTTAAACGCATAATTCTCTGAAAAATGTGATTACTGTTGCATTATTCGCAGAACAGAAAGACGGACAAAAAAAAACAGAATCAACGAGCAAGGATAGTATTTCTAATAAACTAGCTTCACTCACAGAACGAACCACATTTGCTGAAGCAAACGACAATCGAATTTGTCGGTGAAACGAACGTTTTTCGAGTTTTCACGAAAACAGCGTATGTGTCCCTAACTCAGCCTAATATGCAACGAGCGATTACATTTTTTATAATAACTCATAAAGTTTATCAGTTGTAAGCGAAATTTAGCTAGTTATACACTTGCTTAGACACGGTTAAAATGACATGTTGAAGTATTTATCATGAAAAACTATACAGCTCATTTTATAAAGTCAGAAACTTTCGAGGGATATGGATGTAATGTCGGTCTATAAGCACCACATTGGGTCTATTCATGGATGCAAATTCATCCCATTCGATCGTTTTGTTTATGAAATGCAGTCTTCGTAGTTTCTTCCTGACTTTATGATTTAAAGCATTGCCAGATTTATTCACTTTACCCAACATAAAATATCACAAAACAAACTAAACTAAAACTGCTTTGACATACTTGAGAGATTTTCACATATGATTTATTGGTTCTTTGATCATGAAAACATAATAGTTCACTCTTCGCAAGTTTTGTTCCTTTGCTTTGTAACTGTATGAGTTATTTTGAGAATATACAATGAAAACTCATACATTTCCACTGAAAATTTTACCAACAACAACATATTTACTAAGTTATCCAGACAACAGGCCATAGTTTGGAACAAAGAAGA
The DNA here is from genome assembly GCA_034211315.2 of Aedes japonicus. Taxonomy (NCBI): domain Eukaryota; kingdom Metazoa; phylum Arthropoda; class Insecta; order Diptera; family Culicidae; genus Aedes; species Aedes japonicus. The sequence goes on along the minus strand of JASCZW010000084.1, from coordinate 124,944 downwards.
AAAAATATCCCTAACGTTGGGTCCACCGTTTTCTTGTTAAATAATTGTTATTTTAACTGTGTGAACTGTTAGTTAATAACGTGTGAATATGTCCTGTGCATCTGGCTGCATTATTTGGTTTATCAGTTCAATTTAACTAAAATTAGATCATTCGAAGATCATGGAGATTTGCTGTCAGCTTAACCAGTGAATTCATTATGTCTAAAAAGCTAAGAAAATTGTAAATATAACGAAAGTTAACAACTGTAAATCGGTTAGTGATGCCTGAATCGCCTAATCGGTCATTTTGATAGGAACATAATTTTGATGATTATCGCTGAATTAATGACGATTTGGTATATAGGCCGAATAAAGGAGCTGGGCTAACATTACATCCCCTTACCCTATATATGTGTGCATCTCATGTACCGATGAGCGACACACAAGCGTAGAAAGCAAGATCGGACAAGAGACTCAATGCACTATACAGAAACCATGTTTTCCAATTACGATGAACAGTGGGGATAATATCTACCAATTTGCATATATATCAATGGGCACATACACTAGACTGATGCACATTTTGAAATTTGAGCTCCCCTGTGTTAACACAAGTTCAAATCGCATTCTGAACAGCCTCTTGAAATGTGTGCACATTTGATAAGGAACTGACAGTTCGACCGCCGTTTACATGGAAATTCCAATGGACAAAGCCAACTTAGATAGATATAATGCCCTGAATTGTTCAGCCAAATGTCATACACTGATAAAAATGCAATGATAATATCTATATGTCCGCCTCATGGATTTTTGCTAATTGTAACCGCACATACTTTTTATGTGCACATATGACCACTATGTATGGCAACACATACATTTCATTTGTGTTTCTCAGAGGGAGCTGTTTATGTGTGAACACATCAGTTTTATGTGGAATTTTCCATGAATTTTTGCCAATAAATATGTGTGGATTATTTGCCGTGTATGCAAAAGTTATTAATTATTTAGGAGATTGATGATCTTTTGGCAGGATCAGAAAGCTGCTTAGTCAGCAACACTATATTAGTAGCAGTGTAACATAGCAGCCATGCCATGCATGAATTTGTTCTCTATTCCTGGTGCCAGGTACACCAATGCATAGTGGTCCAGAATGCGAATTTAGCTGGAAAGATACATTTTCAGCCTAAGTTTGAAGCTTCAGAGCAAAATTGTCTTCGACCAAATTGTTTTTGATAACAAGGCGCTTCTTTTGGTGTGAATGAAAATGGTCCTTATTTTCAGAGAAATCGAATATCTAACTTTTTTATTTCCAGAAATAAAGGAATACATTATCCAAAAAAGTTGTAGAATAAATAATTTCAAGCAACTTTGATGGCATAATTTGTTCTATACCTTTTGATATGACCGAATAAGAGCATTTTTTTAAATGTAGTTTAGGGTGTCCCTATAAACATCAGTTATTTTGCTGTAACTTTTTTATTTCAAATTTTTCAGCCAAGTTGTCTTCTTATGCTCCAAATCATATGCGCATTGAATTTTATGGTGAATATTAGCAAGATAAGAGCCGAAAATAAATGCGCCTTGGAGATTACGCGAGTTTACATCAACAAAAACAAAATTGAAATAAATATCTTCGATAAATTAATCATGAATTTCCTTAAAATTAATGGAATTCAATAAGGTTATCAAAAAGGGTATCATTACATTTAAAATTTGTAATTTATTTTTCCACATTTCAATTATTTCATATATTTCAATATGGCAATTGGAAGAAATACCAGTTTTGCCAAAAAGCCAAATTATCTTCGCAATGGCTACTATTTGGTCATTTGGTGACTTTCCTCAATGCCAATTTACATTTTAATGCATTTACTGGAGGCAATATGGTTTTAAAATGCTTTTTCAACTGACCATAATAAGATAATTTGAATAATTCCTGAAACGGCATTTCAAAACAGCATTTTACGAGTTCATAAAGATAAAATAAAACCTTTGATAGGAGCAAAAGGAACTTTAGAAGACAAGGTTTTAGATCGTTGTTAAGAAGCTGCGTAGGATCTTATAAACTTGACTTAAGCTTGAAACCTATTGGCAACTCTTCCTTCCATAATAAAACCAAATTGATTTCTAGTGGCTTTCATAAAACTTTAATGAAACTTAATAAAGCTGGATGGTTTTTTCAATGTTACTTGGCATATCACTACTATGGAGAAATTCCATAAGCAGATGTCAGTGCTCGCGTGAAACATGGCGTTAGTTTTCTTACTCAGTCACTCCACCAGAAAGTCTCGTAACAAAGTGTTAATCTTTGGGGGAAAAAATCCACGTCTTCGGCAGTACTGTCATAGATATTTCAAAAACTATTTTACTGACAGGAAGGCGGAAGCTCGGAATAATATCCTCCTCATCATACCAACTGCTTCAAATCTGTGCTTAAAGCTACTTGGGAAATTTATGTGAACGTCTTTGATCTATAAATCCGTCCACATCATTTGCATAACCACCTGTACATGTTGAAACAACAAGCAACGATAGAACACACTCAGACTATCTTACAGAAATCTGTAAAATTTTACCGAATTCTCAACAGCTGAACGTTCGGTAATGCGATTTTACGGATTTCGGTAAAATTTTACCGAAAGCCGGTACATTTTTTACTGATAAATCGAGAGAAATCGTTAAATCGGATTACCAGACAATCAGCTGTTGAGAATTCGGTAAAACTTTACAGATTTTTGTAAAATAAGAAAAATAAGAAGTAAGATGATGTTACCGACTGAGCGGAATATTTTGGAACCGATATAACCCACTTGGTAGTTGCTCATAGGTTTTCGGATATTCGTATTGTAGGAGGTTTTTTTCCTTTAAATTGTAGGAAATGAAATCAGGCTAGGGCATAAGATTGAAGTCTGGTGACAGTTCCGGAGTAGAGAGAAGAGATATGTAAAGAGGAGGGTCAGAAAGAGAGACAGAGAGAGAGAGAGAGAGAGAGAGACGGAGGGAAAAGATGAGACCGAGAAAGGTCTAAGTCCAAAGCATCTCCGAAAGCAAAGAACAGTTAACGGAAGTAAAGCCAAGCAGCATTGAATTTTACCCGAACGGGTCAAACAGATCAAACCTGGAAAATGTATCATTATGGTTTTTGACGCTTCGTTGCGTGTATAAACAAAGAACCGCAGTGTTGACAAAAAAAAAGTTTTGCATTTCGAGGTGAAAATTATTTCACCACTTCACAGAGTTGCCAAACGTCTCAAAAATTCACAATAAAATAAGGAAAAAATTTGATTTTTCGAAAATTTGAAACAAAATGAGAAGTGCGTATGCAGACAAAAAATAATATATTTTAACAGGCGCTTAAAATTTCCCCTTCGTTTAGTTCCAAGTCAAAGGACGCTTAAACAGCGAAAGTGTATGCAATTTTTCATGCACCAAACAACAATGTTTGCAGTCTTCCATAAAACAGACTTCAGGCGTTATGTGGACGCAAAAAAACCGCTGTAGAAACTACCATTTCGAGGGTTAAATTAAGCGCAAACACCAACAATTTTCACCAGACTATAAATGCATTTGATTTTACATGTCTGCGATTACATCAACCATGGTGCGGTTGATATCAACATGAGGTCTGTCAAATATACCACAAATGTTGTAGGTTGTACCATAAACGTGGTGAATTTGTATGAAATTTCATGGTAGTTTTGAAAATAAGCATGATCGGGTAAAATGGTAGTTTTTACTACAAGATTTTTTTCTGTGTGGCTTAAATTTACATGAAATATACCATTAATTTCTGCCCAATGTAGCATTCCTTTTATGTGCATAAGATAACGCAAAAAAGTACATGTTTCTTTCAAACTGTGTAGAAAAAAAATGTTATTAACGATAACGTTATAAGAAGTTCATTGCCTTCAACGGATCCGGGTTTGGTCTATAAAAAATGGGGGTTGGGTCTGACGAGAAAGGGGCACTATTTATTTTTTATTTTTTTTATCTTTTATTAATGACACTTTACACCAGAAGGGTGCATTCGTGTCTTACGAAATTATAATTTCATTAATCTATTTCTTGTACAATATTTCCAGTATTTTTTTTCCTACTCCACTCCATTTCGTCCTTCTCAACACTTATTCTTCAACGATTTTAATGATTAATGGTTGTCATTACTTAAGTTTAATCGAAAAGTGATGTTCTGGAAAGTTATTACTTAGGAGATAGTTGAGCTGAATATTTCAATTGATTAAGTGAATTTGTACAGCGACGCGAGCATGAGCATAAACATGATTGACCACCCGAGGTAGCTACTTCGTTGTTGCCAGATCAATTGTTATTACTTTTTGTAATAACCAACAGATGATATTTGATACTAACATACATTGTGAATGCGTTAAAACTGGTGATCCCAAGTCGAGGAACCCTTTGCACTTCCACAAGAAATTCTTGGGATTTTGGACAAAAGCTGCAATTGGACAGTAAAAACGATCCCAAGCTTAATAATTCGCCCCACATAACGCGACACCCTCATATATTCTGTCAAATTTACACAGCGAATACAAAAAAAAAAAAAAAAATATTCTAGTACCAAAAAGCGCAAGAATGTATTGTAAGGTGCACTTCGGACCAAGGGGTTCTACAACAGTGAATCAATTCTAGATCACTAGGTTTCTATTGATGTTGATGAAAGGGTTGGGTTTGCTGCAGGGTTGGTTTTGGTAACGCTTGTTTATCTTTGTTATCAGATTATTCCCCGTTCAGTTGCTTATAAGAGGATGCATAAATGTATATTTAAATATTGGTACCGATTCAAACCAACGGAAATGATCACATTGGAGCCACTCATAAAGTGTGATGATGGTTTACTTCATTGGGTAAACATGTTTTTGTAACCAACAATCAATAGAAAACTTGCGATTTAAAATTGGTTCACTGCTCCATTGGTCTCAAGTACACCATACCATATGTTCATCATACATTCTTGTGCTTTTTGGTACTAGAACATTGGTTTTTGTTTTGATTCACTGTATTATTTTGACGGAATCAAAGGGGCAATCCTTGAGGATTTCGTTGCCGCTCACACAAATTTCAGTAGTGATGAATATATGAATAGGATGAATCGAACTGTTCTTTCTAACATTCAACACTTTCATATGTGCGCATCGTCACGTCATTACAGGATACGAAGAAAGTTTGAAAGAGTTAGTAGATTTGTTCTCTCATGCCTGTAGTGCCTTGGCATTGATCTGTTTGTTTTGCTGGGCCATATTCGATAAAGATGTTTCATTATGGCGTAACTGACAAACGTAAACAATGGCTTCTTCTGTTAATTTCTCGTCATACAAAATCTACCCATGTGTCGCGAACAACGCGATGGTCCGAAATACCACGGCACAAGCGACACACAAAATACATTCATTGTAAATCCAATACACTCTAACCAATCAAACACATTCGATCTGTAGCTATAAAACTATCCACACCATCCTGTTGTTTAGTCAGTAAAAACCAAACTTTCCTGAAGAATAAACCTATTGAAACCCAACGAGTGCTTTTCTCTATTTCATCCGACCGAAGCCAACACAAAGCCATTTAAACAGTCTTTTTCAAGACTAAAGAGTTGAAGAATTTTCTGTGGCTATCTACTCTGAACCAGTGACCAATTCCTGATTGTTTGCTCCACCGTTGCCAGGTGTTGAAGCTCATCGAAGAGGATTCCTATGCGCGGACACTATGTAAGCTTCCAATTCTATCGAATAGGACTCTTGTTCTTCGGAATGGCTGTAGTAGATTAGTGAGGCAAGTTTCCAAGGTCGACAAATTCAAAGAAGAAGCCATTGTCTACGTTTGTCAGTTAGGCCCTTATGAAAAAGCTTTGCCGATTTCAGTTGTCAGATGTCCAAAAATCATGTGAGCTATGGTGCATCTATGTGTGGTTGACAGCGACACAGAGCCCTTGGACGGTATATTTGAAGAATTCTCGAGTAATTCGGGTTAAGGGCCTAAAAGTCGATTTCTCTTGCACCTTAAATCACTCTCGTGAAATGAAAGCAGCATCTGGTAGAATAACGTTAGCTCTACCATATGGGGTAGCTGGATATAGAAGGTCATTCGTGATTCGCGAGCGATCAACGATTAAAGTCATTGTTTACAAATGGTTTGTAGGCCCTAATCATGAATTACTCGACAATTGTTCATTGTGAGTTATGTTTAAAAGGGTGTTTAAATAAGCTTGGGACCGATGCGTTGGTACTTCCTGAATCAACAACTATATCCATTTTCCATATACAGCCCCTGTTTTAACTACACTCCTGTTTCATTAAACTCAATTTTTGAGTATAATTCAGGGTTGCAATTAGTTTTAAAAGAATATCTGGCATGTCACAAATAAGGCAAAATCTGGCAATACACGGAAATGTAAAAATCTGGACTAACAATTGAAAAGGGTCCAAGAGGTTTTATAAATGTTGATGGGCCCTTTACAAATGTTGTCCCAAAATGAGTTATTTTTGGACTTGTATACTCGCATACTTCAGTAACAGACAAGCGTGGAATTACACTATTTGATCAATGCCAAATATTTGACAATTATTTGACCAAATATTTGATTACCTACGATATTTGATTTGATAGCTACGAATCATTTTAAGTAGAACTACACAAGACATAGTTGCACTTGTTGTTTTGCGGAATCCAACTTCAATATGGCAAAGTGAAATGAGTGCGCAAACGAATCAACAAAATAAACGTCCAAACCACTTGAAAACGTAATGGGTAAGGATTGTTCACACTAATACATCAAGGTTCATTAAATTGTTATTTTCACCACTGGAAATAATATGAACACATGAAAAGCGTGGATATAAAATAAGCAGTCACGCAAATAACTTAACGCTTTAGTGGAGAGGGATTGAACGACACCTTTTTTTTATTCTGTTCTAACTTCAAAAGTCTGGCATTTTGCAGGGTTTCTCTTTGTGTCTTTTTGTCGATAAAAAGTCTGGCAGTGCCAGATAAATCTGGCATAATGGCACCCCTGGTACAATTGTAAAATATCTCGTTTTCTCTCGTGGAAATGTTACTCAAATTTCGTGTAAAGTGGATTCACTAATTTTTTTTAGTAGATTCACTAAAATGAGTAGAATTTCCGTGAGAGAAAAAGCGATAGTATACTATTGTACTCAAAAATTGAGCAAAATGAAACGGGAGTGTACGCTTAATAGCCGGATTAAACTGATTTAAACCAACGGTAAGGATGCTGTTGGGGCCACTCACATAGTGCGATAGTGGTTTTTCATTGAAAAGATAAGGTTTTTTTTTAATGACGACTGAGAGTCGATTAGGATCGATTTATGCCCAAAGAGGAAATTTTGTTTTTTTTTAAACAAATAACTCCAAAATCCCCCTTACTGCCCTGAGCTGCGTCCAATTGAAAGATACTGGGCACTAACTGAGCGGCATATTAAGAAAGATGAAAGAGAAGCCAGCTTTGTTGACCGTTACAAGAAAATTTTTTCTGCATTACAACGAAAAGTTACGAAGAACGTTGTGCAGAATGTAATGGAAGGGATCAAGAGAAAAATTCGTTCTTGCGGATGTTGATTTTCATAAAGCAAACACAAAGCAAACTTATGTATTTATGTGTATGACTTATGTTGAGGTTACGCACGAAGTGATTTAGTGAGTTTTTAAAGCACTGCAAACTTAAAATGGGGATTTCCTATAATGATTCCGATACAAATTTCAACCTGGTGGTGCACATACAGTTCCCAACTAAATAAGTTAGAATTTTCAAAGACTTATAAGGACCTAATTTGAAATTGTTTCAGCACCAAAATTTTAAAATTTGCACCTGTCTAAAGTACACTCGTGGTAAAGTCGCACCTGTTGCATTCCCTTCCCTGAACTATTGTACATTTACTCTACTCTTACTTCCGTAGCTTGTGCAAACCCTGTGCTATTGTATGCCGGCTTATTGGACACGTGCCGTTGCTTTCTTCACCTTGCTTTCATCGTGAGCGAAAGGAAATCATATTTGCTGGAAAATCTCTGCCTGAATGGAACACTGATTCTCCCACTTCGGCGTCCCTTTTTAACCAGGACTGGGGTCATCCGTTTTGCGTGTAGGTTACAAGTATTGAAACAGATTCCCCTAGCTAATCCGGCTTTTGTTCATCCGATGACTCCTTAATCCGACACCATGGTCTTCATGGGGCGTTTTTGACTTTGATAGGTTGCGAAACTTATCGGATCAACTTCAGTAAGCCAGTCGGAAATTTGTCGGATTAGCGTGGCAACACTGTGCCCAACCGAGGCAAACATTTTTTCTGAGCCACTCTCGGAAATACGCTGGCATCAAGGGGGTGATAATCAAATACCGCTTTCTATACACGGAATTCGCTACCCTGGTCCTTTTTATTCTGCCAACATAATAAAATAAGTGTCATCCTTTTGATTGGTTTTGCGCTAGAAAGGAAGCGCTATTTTTCAGGCATACCGTTCGCTTATCGTTCAGTCATGAACCAGCAGCTGCATTATTGAAGATAGATTCAATATTCCCATTGGCCGTCGGAATGATTCACTGAAGTGAATCGATTCAATTGTCGTTGAGTACGTTCACTTTGGTTCGCAAGTTATGTACCTACTTTATAATTCCCAAAGGTTGTGCTGTAATGCACGATGATATTCGTGAGTAAAACTAATTTGAGCTGGTGGATCATTTTAGATTTTAGATCTATTTCAGGTCATCATTCGAACCCAACCACCCCCAATATGGTGTTACTATATGACTGTGCCTTAACCGACCGAGCACAGGGACGGCGTCTTTGATGAAACTGCTATTTTATAAAAAGGAAATCTTCGTTCATCATGATATCTATTCTCTTTTCTTCAATTTTCTTCAATTTCACGACTTCACATAGACCTTCTTTCACGTGGCTTCGAGAAAACTTTTAGTCGTCGCTTGTTGCATGTCGCCTCAATGCACAATCACGACTCGTTGATCCTCTCGTAAAAATTGTAGCCCCCTAAGCTTTGTTGAAATTGCGTGTCCTTTTCCGCATTTTCCACAACCCAACCCAACCTGTCAAGTACTGTTTCGTGGTCATGGGATGTAGATAGATGATTAATTACAGTTTTGTCTTGCTCGTGTCCCGATTCACCATCGTGGCTGTTCAAATTAATTGTAGAAGCAGCCCGGATAGAAATCGCAACATTATCATACAGCCAAATTTATGTTCATTAAATGATTATGAGGCTCGAAAAAAATATCAATTTTCCAATGTGTAACAAGTAGTTGAAAATTTCAAAGATAAGAAACAACAATTAATAGTTACTGGATTATGTTTCAAAATTTGTTCTGATTTGCTATAGAAGCTTTTCTAGCTAACCGTTTGGTTACAAGTTGCAATGAATCGTTTTAACGGGATGACTAGGGGTTATGTAAATATCCGTTTCATATTTGTTTACGTTTTAATTTTCCGGCAAAGGAAATGGCTTTTGGATCCAGTATCATCATGTCCGCTGATTATGGTTATTCGAGGAAATCCGGTCGTTTTTGGGTTAGCTATTGGAGATTTTTTTCATGATGATGGATCATTATAAAATGTTGTTTGTTTATTTTTCTCTAAATAATTATGAGCTTGTTTGGTTGGTTCTGATGAATGAGGTTATTTAGTGATAGTTTCAGTATTGCGAAAACGATATTGAGTTCCTCTGTGAATATAAAAGAAAAGTTACATGTAGTTTAGGATAAAACATTTGCAACCAGTACATGACTAACTTGAAAACGGTCATTAAAGAACTATGAACGGGCATCTGATAAAAATACATAAGTTCGTTAAAAACGAAATACTTTTGATTTATTCCATAAAAAAAAACAAATATTCCACTGAAAAACACTGAAAAAAAAAACAGATTTTCTTTTGGACAAAACAATACACTGATGAAAAAGCAAGAACTAAATTAATTGATAACTTTGTGAAAATTTTAAAATCTGTAGCAAACACTAGCGTTAGCAATCGCTTCTTCACTAACGCCACGTAGTTGACTTAGTCGAGGTACACACTAATGTGGTGAAGTTGCGGCATCTGCTAGCAAGTCAAAATATCACGTCGGCATTCACCACATGCCACCCGATATTGACACGATGTTTTGACATGCAACTAGATGCCACATAGCGGCAACAAAATTGGCAGATTTGCATTTTGCTAGTTTGCTTTTAAATTGACGGTTGCGGAATTTTACACACGCTGAGATTCAAGCACGAATGGCTGTGATAATATCTAGGTTTGCCTCGAATCCCGCTGGAACAAGATGCAGGGGTGCGTGGCGAGACCAAGATCATCAAAGTACCAAAGGACACTCGAGGAGCTGACGACAAGCTGCCTTCAACCGAGTTTTGTCGCGAAACATTGCAACGCGTAATGGAACGTTAGAAAAGCATGAAGGTTTGCAAGACTGCCACCACGTTGCATCACAGAGCTGCAATTGACGTATCTACAGGGTGAGTGGTAATTCCTGTCAGTTTTTTTAAATCTGTAACTTTCGATGGGTTAATCACAGATATTTTTGCATATTTTTCCTGTGGAGTGTATTCAAATGTCAACACGGGTTGAATGTTTGTTTTGAATTTGCATTCGTTTGAGGTTCGTGGTAATCATGTAGGCCGTGTACTATTTTAAAGAAATTGAAACCACTCGGAATAAACGAAAGATTTATCTTTCTCACCATCAAAGTCTACAGAGAAACCGGTTCTTGGCAAACACCTTCCAGACTTGGTCGTAAATGCACTGTTAGGTGTCCGAAAGTCACCAAACGAGTACCATTTGCTTCTCTTCGCCAAGAAACACTTCAAGAATTCACTATACTGCTTTCAACCGTATTTTTATCTAAAAAATCTTGTCCTGTTTATGTTTTATAAATGTATTAAACGATTTTTAAGAATAATAACAACTTGCAGCAGTGAAAAAAATATTTTAAGATCAATCGTTAGTAAAGAGTGCACGTGTTTCGCAAAACGTTGAAAATGCATTTATAAAACAAATTATTATAAGTAATTCCAGCGATCAATGCGCAACTAGTGATTTAAAATTGGGTCAATGCTTTAGAACCCCATTGGTCTCAAGTACACCATAGCCTACCCCAGTCTTTCGCTTTGTTTTGGATTTTGATTCGCTGTGTTACTAGAAATTAGAAGAAGAATTAGTATCTTCCATTTAATTCCAATTACCAACTAAATAAGCAAATTTCGACAGATACGCGTATTTCGTCTACAATGTGCAGACTTCTTCAGTGTCTCGTACTAATAACTCGACTTGTTATTTTGAGCGAAAATTTGAGGAGTTATTCGTTGTGAGTTGTGTTGAGGTGTAACTCATTAAGCTTGGGACCGATACGCTGGTACTTATGGAGTCAAAAAATATATAAATTTAACTCGACCATTTAGGCCCTGGTTATTTTAAGAAAGTAGTTTTGTAAGTTAATTGGAACATTGTTCGAGTTTTGACACGCAAGCTTGTTTCCCGCCTTAACCTTTGTGAAATTGTTCTAGTGGTTACGATTTTTTATGTGTGGTTATTTTAAATAAGAATCCGCTGAGATTTGTGGTATATCTTAAAACATGTCCATTCTCGATAGAAATTTACTCTATGTGCATTAAAATATGCGTTAATTTAAGTTTCCATAATCATTATTTTCATGAAGTTTTATTCAGAAGCAGATAATTTCTCATCTCCATGCGAAGCGCTAGGAGCGGACAGTAATTTTATTGCTAGAACACAATGAAGAGAAAGTGTATTGATAGGTCCGTAAGGCAACGGCAGGCTTTGAAAATGAAAGATACAAGATTGTAAACGAGCGGAGGGCATTTGGCATTATTTTCATGTAAACAAGCGGTTTGCTTGACTTTTTTTTCTCTAAGTGATCTCATCATTACGCTTTTGTATTTAAGTAACCCATTCAAGTAACGGTAAGAGCCGATTTGGGCCTATTTAACGAAAAGTAAGGGCATCTTCAGCGGTGGTCTAATTTTGGATCAACTTTATACATGATTTGCATCAGCAAAACTTGAATAGAACCAGCTGAAATAGACCAACTTCGCGTTCCCCGCACCGGTGCTGTATTTTTGGTTGTTAATCCCGCCAACAGCTGGCATCCTTTCAAGTATACAACATCAGCGACCAGTATTGTTTTGAATGAGAGATCGCAGATTTATCGCAATGGATTAATTTGACCAAATAATTTTTAATTGCTCTTTTGTTTGCCTGAAGGTTTAATAACATCTCGGAAATGCTATTTATTTTACAGAAATTCCACCAACTTATTAAAAGTTTAGCAAATCCACCAACTTCCCTGACTTTTTACAATTTCTCGCAAATTATTGATATATTAGTGAAATTCTATTTTTTTATCATGAAAGATGTACCAACTGAGAGTCCAAATAACTTCTGGGAAGCTAAATCTTCTTTTCAAAGTTGCGGTTATTCCCAGAAAGTTGTTTCTATTCCATGGATGATCAGGAAACTTTTTGGAAGTTCAACCAAGTTTCCAGAAACGTTAACAGTTTTTCGGCAATTCAATGGACTTCTCTGAAGTTCCACCACTTCTCTTCTCAAAAGAGAGTGAGCAAACTTCATGATTATCTTGAAACATCCAATAAATTTATTCAACTTCCGAGAAGCTTAATCAACTTCTGTCAAGTTCATTATATTTCCACCCAATCTTCATAAATACTCCGAAGTTCATAGTAATTCAGAAAATAATTTTCAAAGAGTTTGTTTAATTTCCAGGAGCTTAATTAAGTTTTGACCAATTCATGTAACGGTCGAGAGTGTTTAAAAGCTGTAGAATATGCAATTTAATAATGTAATATTTAAAAAACGGGTCCTGGAAAAAATCAAAGAGTTTTGGAACTTTCCCTCCGTGAAACACGAATTGAATCTTTCTTCAAGATATCATCGGTTACCCTAGAAAGATTATGAAAACTGCTATAGTAAAATGTATCCCCAGAATATAATCCTGTATACCCTGATCTTCAGTAAACCTGCTAAAAGTTTCTATTTAACAGGCATTAAAATGTATCTTGTATCTTGAGTTATTTGCGAGTGCTTGTCATGACCAATCCATAAATAAACCGATTGTTCACTTTGAAGACTTCATTACTTTTCATTTCCAAGCAATTGAATTTCCATTTCCATGCAATCGGAATTTGCCACCAAATTAGTCGTAAAATCCTCACTAGTCACACTTCCGGGAGCCTCCTCATTTCGAACTAGTCGTCGTTTCCCGAAAAATGCAGTGGCTGTAATAAAGTTAGAGAACCATCCGTTATTCAAGAGTGAAACGAAAAGGTAATATGCTAGCACCGGGAGCAATTTGAGGTAATTGAGGTAACCACTTTCTATCCGCAACAAATACGGACACTTTTTGGCTCGTTAGTATACCTCAGCAAGCCTCAATGCTTTTTCGGGACGAAAAACACCGAAACAATATCAGCAACAACTAAAAAATAACAGGCGGTCCATCGGTCAGCACTCACAGTTTTGTTGGTTTGCGCGAGGGTTTGCGTCAGTAAACAACACGGTAGATTCTAAACTTGATTTTTTGTCATGTAAAAGCTAAAGTTTCACTCATTAATTGGTGTTATCAAGTAGCGTGTAGTGTTTTGAAACGGTATTTTTCTTGCTACAAATTGCTGCAAGAATAGATCAAAACATATACCACATTTAAAATGATGCAAAATATATCCGGTATAAAACAAAATTTACAACACCGTTGCAGCGATGTTTTTGCGTTTGATCTAGAAAAAATAAATCCAAACAACGATTTGGACCGTCGTTGAAGATGCCCTAAGGATACGGTTGAGGTGATAGTGGTTTACTTTTTTGGAAAAGCAAACTTTTTTTAAGCCGCACTTAGGGCTTAAATCAAATAGTTTTATAGTAGCCATTGCGAAGATAAATTGGCTTTTTGCCAAAACTGTGATTGCTTCCAATCGCCGTATTGAAAATTAAGAAATCATTGAAATGTGGAAATACACCAAATTTCAAATGTGATGCAAATAAATTGTAGATCAGAGACCAATTTTGGCATTCTTTTAGATAATCTTATTGAATTCTATCAATTTTCAGAAAATTCATGATTAATTTATCGAATATATTTGTTCAATTGGGCTTTTGTTGTTGTGAGCTCGGCGCATTTATTTTCGGCTCTTATCGTGCCAATATTCACCATAAAATTAAATGCGCATGTGTTTTGGAGTATGATACGCTTAAAAAAAACTCAATTTGTTTTGGAACTTCTTCAGAACAACAAAAACCAACCACGACATCACCGTAAAGTTTGACAACTGTGGCCATTTTGCCCTATGCTGGTTTTGATGGCAGTCAATAGGTTTTATGAAGGTCCTCAAGTGGTCATAACATCTTTCACTAGAACATTTTCAAAATCTTCATGGTCTTCTAAAGGTTTTAATAATTTGTTTTCGCAACCGTCCATAGAGTGGGCCACTTTGTACAAGTTTCGGCTTTAAAGATGCATATAAGATGTGTTTGACGGACAAAACAGTTTTGAATGTACACAGATAAAAAGAAACACTGAATTTTCTGCGATATCTAATGCACATAAAGGGAATGCTAGATTTGGCAGAACATAATGGGATATTTCACGTAAATTTAAGCCAGATAACGCCTGAATCTAGCCTGTTGTATGAAAGATTGCAAACAATATCGTTGTTTACGCTCCTTTGGCTTAGAATTACACGACGGGAAATTTTACGCGCTTGTTAAAATTAATTATTTTTTTCTGTGTAGTTTTATCAACAAACCCGGGAGGAGTGCCTTGCGGCTGGAATAAAACTAAAATTGTTACTTGGGTATACATCTACAATTCATTGATTTTAAATCAAACGGCGCCATTGATCGAAACTAGCTATGATAGATTTTTTAGATGAAATGCAAATGGAAAGTATACTTTAGAATAAGTGAATGTAATCCGACCACTTGCTAGAAGAACTTCCCATCATTCATACTACAAAAATCGGCCAATCACAATGGGCTGAGCTTGTCGTAAGGATGTAAAAATGCTTTTCGAAAACGATGACATAGATGAACTAACGTGAAGCGGGGTGAAACGCTTCCAAGTCATATCGGGTTGTTATTTGATTAAACTATAAATTTCTTAGAAACTGAAAGGCACTCGGTTTGAATCAATTTATCATTCAATCAAAGCAATCATTGAACCGTAGAACACATTTGTAGACTCAAAAAAATCGTCACGTTGTTTCCACATGAAACGCACGTAATTTTCGTCCACTGTCAAAACCAGTAATAAACACGTGGAATTCACGTAAGAGCTACGTGATTTCCACGTAAATCCATATTCTACGTGAAAATCACATAAATGTTACGTGATTTTTCAAGTACAATTCACTGGCACGTAATGTTCTCCTGATTTTACTGAAGAAGATTTGGTGAAAGTTACGTAAAATTTCATGTGGAAATAACGTGTCGAATTTTTTAAGTGTACCATCACTTTTCAGCTGGATTCATCCTATGCAATTATTGGATACTCGGAGGAATTTTAACTTCAACTAAAATACGTCCTAAAATTAAATAATTTCTCGTTTTGAGATTTTGTAGTCAAAACATAAAATTAGTGTGCGAGAAAGCTCAAACAAGTTGAGACTAATGATATAAACTATAGACTATTTCGATTTCAATGCATGGGATTAGCTTCGCCTAAACGCATTTCCCGTAAACGAATTACAAACTTTCACATAGAACACTGCTATGTATCCGTACTGTCAATGTCGTATTATGCTGGCTTTATCAGCTTTATCAGCCGTCGGCAACAAGTTGAATCTTCCCTACTAAGTCTCTGCTATTATCCTTTCGGTACACCCCGGACTTCAGGAACCCAACAGCACGCGGAAAGGGAGCGGAGAACGAACCGCTTAGTGCGCATATGCCACGGTCGGTCACTGGGCAGGAACTGGAGCTACAAGTAAGTGTTGGGTCATGCGGAGCAAGTTTTCCCACTTTTCCCAGCTGTCGTCAGCGGAAGACCCAAGAGTGCAATATATCTAGCAATCATACACCCGTACAACGATTCTACTTCGTTGTTGTAACTAATGTGAAGGCAGCACCGAATGAATGGATGTGTGATGCTCCCACGCACTGAATTCGAGTAGGTACTTGATTGAATAAACATTTTCCTCGAGATCGTTCGTTCGTTCCGCTTGCTACGGTTCTACATTTACGGAGATAAGATACAAACCTGGGTGGTGGGTCGAATGATGAGAAGCGCCATCCAGAGTCGGAGGAAGCCAACAAGTGGTCCGAAAGCAACAAGTAGGTACGCATAGTCTCCGCCGGATCGTGTGATACAGGTGCCAAGTTCGGCATAGCACAAGGCTCCCAGCGTCGACAGAATCCCACTGAGACACCAGATGACGAGGGATGAACCGACTGATCTGGAAATAAGAGGGGCAGTAGGTGACAAATGTAATTAAAAACTTCTCGCAGAAAACGTTGTTTAATGATGTGGTGGGTTGTGATACAGAATTTATCCGTTTAAGGTTTGAAACAATTTCCACTTGCTTGGGGCCGACGGTTCTTATTTTTTGTCCAAGCTATAGAACGGGGGAAATACTGTAGACAATTTTCTCTGATTGCCGTCTGCTTGGTTCTACTTTCGGGATGAACTGGTTTGACCAGTTCAGAAATGTGGTTATTCTCAGAGCGTACGCTTAACTGGAATTAAAGTAGAAGGAAGTAAAACGCAATGATAGTGCAAGAAGATGGTTAGAGAACTGAGGAACATTCTTTCAATTTTGTGTTGTTCTTTATCGAGACGACCGTTTTTTGTTCGCGCAAAATACAAGAACTCGAATCAATGCTATGTGACCGTTCAGTTACATGGGAAGAAAGCATTAAGAAGATGGTTTGAATGAATGTTTTCAGTCTGATTTACGATCTCATGGGTAGGGTGGGTGTGAATAATCAGATTTGTTACTTTAATGAGGATTACAAAATCGACAATCCTGTAAAGGTCGAATCCGAATCATGTTTTCTTAATATTACTAATGGATTACAGAGCTTTTCCATCATCTGAGAAGATTTTAATGGTTTAATGGTGAGATATGAAACTCGATACATTATGTGATTTCAAAATGTGTTGTGGATGTGGATTTTTTTTTATCTGAGTTCGAGATTTATACATGAGTTCTTTGATGCTAAACCCAATGATTTTATAGTTTTTTTTTATCTTAACTTAAAGGTATGGGTATTTGGCCGCCGGAAGTTTGTTCCCGTGGAATATAAATGGAAACCGGATTTTGATTTTTCTCGAAATATAAATCGAACTGCAGATAACATCACGGATTTAAAATTCTCCGCGGATTGTTATCCAGAAAAAAAGCTGGATGACCTGGAATTTTTCTATGCAGGAAAAAGAAACCGGGAGTTAAAAGAACCAGAGCTAATTTACCGAAGATTTACCGTAAAACAGTACCGTAAAATAGGGTAACATTGATTTTTTTGGGTTACGTTTCTGTGAAAGAGATCAATAAGAATCTTAATGGGACTTAATCATGTGACTCAACGCATTTCAAATAACGATAAAGTAGTTTTTACTGCAACAATTATAACTTTATTTATTAAAATAAGTACGAAGCGGCTTTTAGGCAGTGCATGCACCAGCTGTGATAATTGAAGAAGCTGTATGTGATTTGTGATTAGAACTACTAATATTCGAACCTTAATCCATCTGCTTACTTCTTATCTATCGAAACTTGTCTTCAGAAACAAGCTTTATCCTCTGAAACTTTCAGAGTAATGGAATAAAGTATTGTACTAATTAAATGCTTACGAATTGCTTTCCAATCATGAAAATGTTTTCTTCAGCGCCGAAATCCGCACATAAACTCACGACATTATATGCGTGGAGTCCGTCCATGTATACAGGGCTGGTAGCAGGTAACATTTGAGTTAATTGGTCACTATTTTGAGTCTAGTCAATTAAAACACAGGTAACCAAAAAGCTGGAACTGAGTCTTAACGGCAGCCTATGCAGCAATTAAGTCGCCTTAAATGGAACATAAACGCCGCTTTTGGCCCAATATACGGCTGCTTTACGGCAATGCTTTGATAATGATTCATTAATTACTACATTAAATTCTACTTTACAACAGATAGCATTCAAGATGCTGATATTACGCTAATATAATGCTTGTAGCATCTGATATGCAGAGTTGGGGTTGATTTACTGTCTATTAGGCTGATGCAAATTTCAAAATTTTTGCTCCCCTAAGCTTAATCGACGCCAATTCGGGTCTTGATAGTCCCCAAAAAATTTGAATACATTTGGTTTTAATTTGGATTTGCACACGCTATTCAAAATTTGTATGGGAATTAGTATGAAGAATCTCAAACTTACATTTCCAGATCCCTAACATCTTGATATTATGTCCTTAAACCAAATCTAATTAAGATTCATATAGTGTAAGTTGCCAACCATCAAAATGCCGAAGATACCTGACATGTAAATTTTATACAAAAATAGTTATTCAACAAATAAAATAATAAGAAATAAAAACATATAATATACATATAAAATATAAATATAAAATATAAAATATGTAATATAATTACATAAATAATATATAAAATATATAAAAATAAAATAATAAAATAACAAAATAAATAAAGTGAATAAAATAAATAAAATAAATAAAATATAAAATAAATAAAATAAATAAAATAAATAAACATAAATAAATAAATAAAACATATAAAATAATAAGATAACAAAAATAAGAACAAAACATCATACCTAAAGTTTGTATTTTATGTTTTATTGAATAACTATTTTTGTTTAAAATTTACATGTCAGGTATCTTCGGCATTTTGATAGTTGAGAACTTACACTATATGAATCTATATTAGATTTGGTTTAAGGATATAATATTAAGATGTTAGGGATTTGGAAATGTAAGTTTGAGATTCTTCATACTAATTCCAATACAAACTTTGAATACCGTGTGCAAAGCCAAATTAAAACCAAATGTGTTCAAATTTTTTGGGGACTATCTGTCTTACTAATGCTAGTGTGTCTCTGTGTTTCTTGTGTGTCTATGCTAATGTTGATTGGTTAAGCTAAAAAGTCAATATATCTTTCTAACTATTGACTTTGTTATTGAGTAAGGCCATTCATAAACCACATGACTTTTCTGGGGAGAGAGGGGGGTTGACAAAGTTTGAGACGCTCCATACAAAAATTTAAAAAAATGTATGGAGGAAAGTCTACGAAGACGTGAGGGAGGGGGTAGCTTGAGATGTTCAAAATGAGTCTACGTGGTTTATGAACAGTCCCAAAGCGAATCAACCAAATTAAGGGATCTAGACACACACATAAGTCGAGAAATATACACAAAAAAATTATATTTGTCATCCCATGTGTAAATCTAATACTAAGAAATATAAAATAAACAACAACAAACAAAACAACAAAAACTTTGTTTCGATTTGTTATCCGTAAAACTCGCACCTGCCAGCTGATGATAAGAACTTCAACTGACTTTGTTTATGTTTTTGTTAATTGTGTTACAAAAGCATTGAAGAATATTCGCAAATATGGAATAAAAAAAGGTTGTTCCCATATTTAAACTTCTTAAAACACACACCGTACAAACTACATCGTCAGTTCTGTTTCTGCTTTCGATTGGGACGGCTGAGAGTTTTGTTCATTCGCGCGATAGCCTTCTTCTCTACGGCATTGTAATCAATTTGCATTGTTTTTAGTTTCATCAACTCGGTCGCTTTTGTTATAGCAGCAATGTGCGAATTGAAAATACTGTGCGATTTACCTTCGGCAATGGAGCGATAAACCAGCCTTAGGTGAAGTGGCAAATTTCGCCAAAGGCTTGATGTGGAGCTTGATGAAATTGAAGCTGCACAGGATAGCAGATGAAGAGTCCCTTCACGTCAAGTTCAAGTCTGAGCAGTCGTTGTTACACGCGTTGACCGTCAACTTGGATGAACTTACGTTTCATTATGGGAATGGAAAAAGGTTAAAGCGAACATATCGCATGCCCAGATCACATCTGTTATGTGCGAACATACGATGTCCTACCAGAGGTTCCTAACCAGGCGGTCGTTACGGTGTTATCAAAATATCGACATGTAAACGCATCGCGGGAGAAGTTTCCGGATTGGCACACCCGCCTACGCTGGTGTAGCGCGGTGCGTACACGGATGGAAGCAGGAACTTCATCGCTGCACTTTGCCAGCCGAAGGGACACATTTATTACCAAGGCAATAAGGACAAATGCTTCATCTGTAAGGAAGAGGCACACCTGATTCCGGAAAGATCGAGGTCAGCCGAAATTGCGTCGTCAAGAGAAGGAGCAGTGCGGTAATAAGAAGAAAATATCCGGATGTGCAGCAACTAGAGGCACAGCCACGTAGCATCACAAACTGAAGGTCACTGGAATCAGTAAACAAAAAGAGTGTTAGAATTGCGAAAGAACAAGAAGAAGCAATCATAAAATGCCCCCAAGAAAGCAAGAAGAACTCTAGTATGTTTAAAATATAGTTTTTTTTGTGAAACCCACAAATATCGTTTATGGCTCCGTAAAGCTAACGCAATTGAGCCGTACAATAAACAAACTGAATAAAAAACTACATCGCCAATGAATCCACCATACTTTTCAAAAGTTTTTATTTTTCCTTATTTAACTATTGCAATACCTCTTACCATAGAGAACAGACATCCAAGTTGGAGTGGCCTCCATGTGAACATTTCTGTAACTGACATTTTAAAATTACAGCTCGATTCCGTTAGTTTTGGCGAACTATTTGTTGATGCAACCATGCGTGTCCTCAAAATTTGATGTCAGTTGTCAATTTTAGTTGGTGAAACCTAGACTAGGTGGCGCTGATGTTCCAATGGTTTGTTTTTAAAAAGCTTACACAGTAAATTGAGAAAAGAATGTTCGAGCTTGGGATGTCTGTTCTCTGTGCTCTGAGACAAAGAATGTTTTGTTTATTTTGCTCGATAAGGTACACTGAAAAAATATTTCACTTAGTTACTACTGGATATACTGGAAACAGATGTTTTCCAATACTAAAATAAGTGACCTTTACATGAAAATCACATAGAAAAGGAAATTCTACTTGATTAAACATTTACATTTTACTGGACACATCAGATTTACTTGATTTTGCAAAGCATTTTTCACTTCCTGAATCTGTGGATTTCTAGTAGTTAAGTGAATTTCTAGTGGATATTTTTCACTGATTATGTGATTTTTTGTTGTGGCTGTACGGTTCGAAAAGGTCTTTTTAGCTTTTACAATGTGCGTCTGTTTACCTTCTATGAAAAATATTGTGGGCTGTGAATCATGGTACTATTATTTTGATATCAGTTCCGTATTAATATTTTTCTTGGTATAATTTTCTTGAAGTCATTTCTCGAGTACTTTTTTCAAACAGACGTATCAGTTTGGTAAACAAAGAGGGGAAGTAAGATGCAAACATTAAATTCTTGAAACCCTTAACACTTTCATGCAAAATAGGGCCACTAACACAAGAAATAACAGTACCCTAACATGATAGTGTTGCTACTTTACTTTAGGGTGCTGAGAGTTTTAAGAAATTTACGTTTACATCTTACTTCTCCTCTTTGTTTACAAAATTAGATACGTCTGTTTGAAAAAGTACTCGAGATTTTTTATGGTGCGGCCATAAGTCTGACTAAAGGCTGCCGAATAGTCACGCGTCCTGTGCCGCGTCACGTCAGTTGTCATCGTCACATACCAAAAAATGATCAAGGATTTTAGCAAAATGAGTTGCTGAAAGCCATCAACAATATTACGTTTTACTGAAAATCAGCAATTTTGTTTGTTTTTGCTGAAAACCAGTAAACCGGCCCAGATTGCTGAATACTAAGCATTTTTCACCACCTGACTGTCAGTCTTTCAAATTAATAAAAAAAACAACACTTGCGTTGTTTTTTTCGACAGGCAGGCTTAAAGCAGACCGGTTAATCTGACGTGTATTTTCGGTAGGATGTGATATTCCTCGAGCATTTTTACTGTTAGTGTGGACATAATATGTATTCAAATTGAAGTTTACAATCTGACGTGACACTCTGTTTTGATGTGCACATGGGAGAGGAACTCTCTACTTTTTAGGTTTATTTTGATTCGCAACGTCTGAGATCACTCAAGAAAACACACAATATATCGCTAGAATAACTATCACTAAGCCATCAGTGGTACATGAGCGCTTTCCAAACGTCATCTTTTGCCTGTTGAGGTGGCGGATTTGTCCGTGCCTCAACCTACCCCGCAGTGGGATGTTAGGCAAAAGATGACGTCCTTGGTTCGAGTACCACTGTACCCATGACCTTTTGCTCAATTTTCAATCATCTGTTCGATTTCCAACCTGCCGTACACTGACGTAACTTTCAAAACTTTCTCTTCATATCTTTCATTCTAGCAAAAACATTACTGTCCTCTTGGTGCCTCATGGTGATGAGCGAACATCTCCTTCTATATCATAATCGATACTCAACGCACGGAGAATACAAACACATAACAATTAAAGTAAGTCAGTAATGATTTACACTCACTATTTTTTTCTTCAAAATTTGTTAGATTCAGTTTTTTCTAAAGTTGACTTTTCTTTTGGTATCCAAATAAAGGCCGTTCGCACCAAAATCCGGACAAAGTATTCATTCTGTTTCTTAGTAAAATCACTACGAAATGGAATGAAACTTGTTATGTACATAACCAATACATAGACAAACGTGAATCACATACATTGTTTACAAAAGCGCATTCTGTATTCAAGATGGCGCCATCTGAATTAGCACGCAGGAAATCTATCTTGCACAAATATTTAGAAATTCCCATTCTACTGTTCTACATTCTACCCCCCATTCTACTGTTCGATTCATCGCAAAATCGATAAATGTGTCAAAATCAACTGTTGCAGATGTGATTAAACGTTATAAAGAGGGTCTTACTGTCGAAAAGAAAGCTGGAAGTGGTGATAAACATGGACAAAGCCACACAAGGAAGGATAAAAGAGTCCTTGCTGCTTTTCAGGAAAACCCGGAGGTGTCAACACGAACAGTTTCCAAAAAGTGTAAATGTCAAACGGTTTTGTGCAAAAAGTGAAGTCTAAGGCTGGATTGAGATCATTCAAAGTTCAAAATTACCCAGATCATAATGCAAAGCAACAAAAATCAGTAAAAACACGCTTCAGAAAGCTTTATGAACAACTTCTCACAAAATTCCGTTGCGTTGTCATGGATGACGAAACATACTGCTTCAAAAAAATCAAATATCTCTCGGGAACGGAATTTTACACTGCAACTAGCCGGAAAGATGCCCCTGAACATCTGAAACGGAGGTAGAAAACCAAATTCCCTGAAAAATATCTGGTCTGGCAAGCAATATGTTCCTGTGGGGTAAAATCACAGATTTTCGTAACTACAGGAACCGTAAACGATAAGGTTTACCGGCAAGAATGCCTCAAACTGTGGCTCTTACCTTTCCTGAGAAAATATGTAACTCAATCCTTGTTCTGGCCAGATTTGGCCAGCTGTCATTACGCTATACACGGTGTTCAATAAGTTCGAATACAAGTTTTCATCACTGCGTAGGTATGCGCCATGTACATATTCTGCATTGGTATTGGTGTCAGCTTTAGCTTCATTCATACGCTACCGAATGTGCGCGGTGTTGACATTCTGTTAGTTGTTGTTCGTTTGTTACGCGCGATGAAAGAGTATCGGGACTTCGTAATTAAGCGTTTTTTGAACGGTGAGCGACCCGGCGATATATTCCGGCTGCTGAAATCGCATGGGGTCAAGCGGAACTTTGTCTACACGACCATCAGGCGATACCGGGAGACGTCCTCGACCAATGACCGTGCGAGATCCGGTCGGCCGCGTTCAGCGAGGACGCCACGGGTCATCAAGATCGTGAGGGAGCGAATTCGGCGCAAAAAGAACCGCTCAATCCTGAAAACGGCTGCAGATCTCAACGTTTCCATTGGAACCGCTCACACCATACTCACCAAGGACCTTGGTTTCAGGCCTTACAAAAAACGTAAGGTCCATGGCGTTTCGGAGGCTACCAGCAAAAAGCGGTTGGATCGAGCTAAGAGGATCCTCTCTCGGCACGCTGGTCAGGAGTTTGTTTTTCGGACGAGAAACTGTTCGTGCTGCAGCAGCCGCACTGATATGCAAAATGACCAGGTGTGGGCGCCATCGAGGACAGCATTCCTGAATCCAATATAAACATCCCTCGGTTCCAAAGTGCCGCGTCGGTGATGGTTTGGGGGCAGTATGCAAACGTGGTAAGCTACCCTTGGTGTTTATTGAAAAAAACGTCAAAATCAACGCGGCGTACTACAAAACTGAGGTTTTGGAAAAGGTTGTTGCCCCAGTCTCCGAAGCCTCTACGGCGATGAGCACTATGTGTTCCAGCAGGACGGTGCACCAGCCCATACGGCAAATGTGGTTCAAGCCTGGTGTCCAGGACAATTTAACCGACTTTCTGGACAAAACTTTGTGGCCTCCCAGCTCCCCGGACTTGAATCCTCTCGACTTTTTTGTTTGGTCCTATATGATGGCGAAGCTGAACGAATACAAGGTCAGCACTTTGGATCATTTCAAGACGGTAATTCTCAAAATCTGGGACGAAATGCCCATGCAGTCCGTGCGTGCCGCCTGCGACGCGTTCGAGAAACGTTTGAAGCTCGTTAAAGAGTACAAAGGGGGGGTCATTCCAAGAGAAATGTTGTAAACGTTCCTTGTAAACATAGCTTTCAATAACATAAATCCAAAAAATAAAAAAACATGTTTTCATTTTTTTAACAAATTTTGAAAGTGTATCCGAACTTATTGAACACCGTGTAGATAGAATCACTTGGTATGAGCAAAATAACGTTATTTACTTTCCCAAGAATTGTAATCCACCAAATTGTCCCCAGCTCCGCACGATTGAAATATACTGGTCAATGGTCAAGGGAAACCTTAAAATGCTAGGTGGTAGGTAGCTAGGAGGTATAATAATCCAAGAATTTCGTCGTAAGTGGCTTACTGCTTCGAAGAAAATTGACAAGGACACCGTGCAAAGATTGATGAAAGGAGTGAATAAGAAACTGCGCGCAACAGCTTGTGGAAATAAATCCATATACATCTATATGCAGTTGTGTTGAGTATCACATTTATCTATAAAATGAATTAAATAATATGAAGCAAAATCATGCTGTTGTTTTTCTAAAATATTTTTTGTATGTCCAGATTTTGGTGTGAACGGCCTTCAGTCGAGAAAAGTGGAAAGAAACTGTAAATCAGACAATGGACTTATTGTTGGTGACTCGCTTAGTAATTCTGAATCTAGATGTGATTGTTCGTATCCCGACAGTAAAGCGAATTTAATTTGACCATAGGTTAAATTGCAAAGTTTCATTATAACTCGTACATTAAAATTTTACAGTCACGGTTCGTCATAGCTACACAGTTTGTAAGAAACATATAATTTTCTGCGTTATCCAATTCATTAAGTGAACGAGTGGAAAATGACATTATTTTTTTCTGTGGTTTGTTAACCAGAGGAGGCGAAAATGGGCAAAAGTGATGCCATAGTTGCCGCTTAAGGTGAAACTGGAGGGAGTCCTTTTTCTATATGATTTATAGGTTAGGTTAATTATCACTTCACGATCTCTGAGACCAAAAATCACAAATAAAACACAATAAACAACGCTGAAACTGATAATCAGTAGATGCTCCAGTGGAGCAAACAATTCTTGAAAATTTCACGCCGCAAGTCCTATTAGTATTTGAGATTTGTGCTCAGGAAACTTCGAAATGATAGGGACTTGATCCCGTATGTTCTTAACGACGAAGCATTATTTGTTAGTAAATACTGTTGGACAGCTCCGAGACTTTTTTTTCGTTGCATATCATAGCGCCAGAAGATGGATAATATAATCATAAGCAGAGATGACAGGAAGGAACATGGCAACAAGCCTCGAAAACAGCGAGATTTTATGTTCGTATCATTTAATTGTAAAACAATACGGGAAGTTGAGCAGTTTTAGAACTATTTCAAAACAAACTGTTGAAAATAGTTACCCCTTTGCTATCCGTTCCCTACCCTATTCAATAGCATTCAAAACAACTATTCAAAAGAACGCTCATATTCGAGACAGTTTGTTTTGTCTAGATATGTTGATTCACTTGAAGAATGTGGAAAAATGTTCTAATTGCAGAGAAATTGATGTTTTTCCGCGTTTAATTCCATGCATTTAATTAACGATTGAACTTCATATGTGAATTTTAGCATAGAATCCAGATTTAAAGAACCCAAATTTAATAAAAAATTCAGTTACAGGGCATTTGGGGTGCTGATCAATATTACCCGATAAGGATGCGCTCAAGATTTTCTATTTTCAAGTTGTCATATAAATAAACAAAACCCTTAACATGACAAAAGATCATGAAGATAGGCAGAGTCATAAAACTAACTTGTCTTCGAAATATGAAACATGCCAATCGAAAAATCTTTACAAGTAACTCATGAAGGTTACTTGGACAATCAATTTAGTTACTTGAAAATCTATAAAAATTCAAAATCTTTTAAAAAATCGGATAATATTGATAAAATAACTAACACAGAAGGTCACTGTGAAAAAAAAATAATAATTGTTTGTATATATTTATTATAATCGCAAAACAAAAAGCAAAACTAGCATGTTGTTATGTGATATAAAACAGTCACCTGCGTCAGCCATATAAGATTGTGAATCTTGATAAGAGCATTTGATATGCTTCAAAGATCAGGAAGTTCGATCCCTTATGCCAAGGACCTTATGTGGGAGAAAATAAGCAGATCAATTTCGTCTCATTGACAGAGCCTGGATGGTCGAAATGGCAATACGTCAAAATTGGAACAATCAATTATTTGTCATTACAGCTGCTCCAATCGAGCAAACGTTGTCAACGTCTTCGGCGAAGCCTAAACCTTCCTATAAATTGTACCATTCTTGTTTATCTCCGGTTTTCGAAAAGAGTCCTCTAGAAATTTGATGGACGCACATTACACGATCCTTCGTTGCCATGAACAATCACGCGAGTTTATCTGGTAATTCATATTCGTACATAATCCAGAGCCATAGTCAGTCTCGATCGATTGTGTCGTAAAACGATTTGATCTTTAAAATCTACCATACTGCATGCGGCCTGGAGATCACTTCAGCAGCGCTATCAACTTAGACGGAACCCTGAGTTTCATCACCAGGAAACATTTGAAATCTGTATTTTCCTAGATCCTGCACTATCGTTAAACGCATAATGATCCCATGATCTTTTTGGAACATTTATGCTAATAACGGCAGTAAAGTTCTCTTAAATTTAAAATTCAGTGACATTTTACTTTATTTCTCTCACAACTCGTACTATGACAAATAGATTCTAAAGATATATTCCTGGTCTATTTCAAGGATTGGCTACTTGGCCATGATCTACATTTGGAACAAACTTATCCTCGAGCAAAACAATACGTCAATTGGAGAGGAAACTTCCACATCGAGCGTACTCGTGTTGCGAAAACAAAAAATGAGAAATGAGTACTCAGTAAATCACCAGCGATATCGGTTATGTCACAATCCAACTGAAGACCAGCACCACCCTAGCAGCTTAAAAAAAACCAACGTGAAATTCGATACCCCTTTTATCATTATACTCACTTCGTATACAGGAACACTCCGGCAGGTGATACAAAGATTCCCGATCCGATGATCGTTCCAACGATAATCGTTATTCCATTGATCAACGTGATCTTGCGCTTTAAGACAACCTTCTCGCCTGCTCCTCCACCTCCATCGCCATCGTTCTGAGTCAGCTGATTTTCCGCCTCGTTAACCATCGTTAGTTAACACTTTCCACCGCAAACTTTACGCTGGATTCTTGGTAATAATTATGCTGGTATCGCTTCTCTCTTTGCACCCAATCACGCTACGGTACTTTCTACAATCGGATCTGTAGATGTTACACCCACTCACAATTAGCTAAATTACTTCTCCTGCACGTTTTGGCGTTCACTAACGATTTGTTCGAACGTTTCCTTTTATCACTTCTCGTGCTTTCCGCACGATTTACGCACGCACGCTCATTCACTCACACACGGCGACGACAGTGTTGTCGTTTCACGGTCAACTGTCTTCTGTATGATCTGCTGTATGCCAAAAAAGCACCACCCGGTAATGCGAAAAATGAAATATTCAAAAAACTATAAATATAAAAATATGTCACATGCAGCTGAAAGAATGGTTCTTAACTTCTCCGTCCCAAGACTTTCCGCTACTTAAGTTACTTTAGCGCTGTGATAACTTCCACAGTAGGAAGCGAGCGATTAATGATTCCCTATTGGCTTTTCTGGAAGCGCGACCGTTCGCGACGGAGTACAACTTATCACTGAGGATACAGATTGGAACTGATTCGCACATTGAGGGGACGTCTGGGCTCTGAGTTTTTCTTCTTGCGTCGAACGAGGGATGATTCCGGAGATTGTGCTCTTTCGTATGAGCATCTTACAATGTAAGAGAATATGAATTTCTCACATTGTGTTGATGTTTTCCTCGTTTTCCCTAGTTGTGTCTGGGTCTTCTCTGAGTAGGTATAAGGGGTATAGAGCAGATGTGCTGCATTGCTGGCTACAGCTCACGTTAGGTTGGTTGAAAAAGATGACGCAAATGCTAGCGTTCTTACTTTCACCTCCGATCGTTGCGGCAAATGAGTCGTACGGTAATTACGAATACCATTCTTATTTTTGTACTCAGGTACAGTTTTTAAATTTAACATTTACAATTTTATGATAATGTAGCATTGAGGAAAAGGTGTTACAATAGGTGGAATGAATAGAATTTGGTAAGTGTTTTTTTTAAGCTTCGTTGTGTTTAAAGAATTGACATGATAACAGGCAAAATACGCCTTCTGATTTCGTGCACCAGTATTTAAACATTATCTATTCAAAATTCCCTGTTGAATTGCAAGAGTTGACACGTACACAACTTTTGTAGTAGTTAGAGAATATGCTAACACTATTTATATTAAATAGCGCAAAATTGCCCGCAATTTACATTTAACTTAAGTTTCGTCCAACTATTGTTGGGTTTCTTTTACAATAGGATTCGGATGTTTTAATTTAAACAATATCACAAATAAAAATGACTGTGAATAAGTCCAAGATTCCATTATTGTGGAGACAATCTAATTTAAAAAAATCCAAGTAAGCGGATTGCATTGTTGAACAGCACAGAAAACTGTAAAATTTAGACAGCGTCGGTGTGTTACTAAAAACGGGAACCTACTGTATATCTGTCTCATTTAGCAGAAGATCATAAAACAAAAAGATGGATGGAATGGACGTTTCATTCCAAATCCAAAGTATCACTTAAATAAGTTTGAACAAGTTGTGTATTTTGAACCTTTCATTTTATCAACAACAAGAAAAACTCATCACCCTTCAAAATGCTGAATTCTGTTTTCGTTTAATCGCAGGTAGTACATTCCCCTTTCTTGCCTCCACCGAATGAGAGAAACACAACACACGCACACACACATCCACGTGTACACCCTCTGAACAGTCGTACGCGGCATTACTGAAAACGTGGGCAACAACCAACAATAACGTAAACACTGCCCCTATAGCTCGCTATTTTCACTGAAGGAGTTTTCAATGAAAACCCACCTAAACACAGCCGAATCAAACGCGTTTTGCAAGTCCAACGCCTCCTCTAACTAATTCTGTATAGGAGACAGCTCATATCCCGGAAATTTGCACTGACACAATACAAATCGGCCAAGCCTACTACTTGTTTGATGCTGCCGGAGATCCACAAATTGTCCGATTGTCGCGTGTTTATCGATCCGGCACTGACTGACTGACTGACTGACTGACTGGCGACGAACGCTTTATGTTTTCACTACTGCTGCATGCATCAAGAGATACCTATCGTACAATACCACTATAGGACCTTCTACGTTACTCTTTCCTAATGTGTTTATCCGAAAAACACGCCACGCGTCGCGCCGGTCTGCTTTCCGAAGAGGTAGCAAATATTTTGATTCATCATTCATCGTTTGACGGCTCTTCGTATACGATTACGGTACGGTGGAAATAGTGGAAGTGAAGGGAATCCAACGAATGCATAATTGTGTTTGACTCGTCATAGAATTTCATATGTTCTCGCGATTCTGATATAACAGAAATTTCTGCTCTCTCATTGGAAATGTAGAGAGCTTGTGGCATGTATTGGTTTTATTAGATGTTTCTGGCTTGTTGTTTTGGAACTATAGGGTGGAGAACTGCTTTGGCAAAATCTATCATTTTCGTCATATTCAGCATAAAAATCATATATGTGAACAAGACCAACGTGAAATACTAATTTATGTATCAGGAATAAAATTTTACTTTCAAAGCTACAAAACATAATGGGTGAATAAAACAAAAACGTATCCTATTTAAATATTAACATCATGGAGAAAAACCAATCCCATTTGAAACAGCAAACTTGTTTGTTGACATCCAAACTAAACAACTAGTTGTGTTAAAAGATCGTTTTGTTGTTAAAACCAACGACTTAGTTTTGAAACAAACAGGCAGACCGGTTTTTTTTCCACATAAATAAATTATCACAACACAACTCAAATTATGGTTGTTCTAAACTAATATTTTTGTTGTTTCCACTTTGAAATGCGTTTTCATTACCACACTCATGGGTTATTTCATTTTCCGCCATCCGGCCCCGCTACATATTTAGTGACAGCGTCAGAACTCAACAATACTCAACGTTTTCGTCACAGGTGAAAATTTAGTATTTTACTTAGAAAACCTGGAACCTACAAAGGCTCGCAATAACATTTGTAGATTTCTCTTAGACTGAGAGAAATCTATGAATGTAAATGCGTCTCATGTTTGTCGCATGTATTTTATTTCTAAAAAAAACATTTTATTCAGTTTTCAGTAAGCAGTTCAGTAAAGATATTTTTACTGAACGATGGTCAAACTACACAGAAAAAAATAATTAATGTTAAGAAGCGCGTAAAATTTCCCCTCGTTTAATTCCAAGCCAAAGGAGGCGTAAACAACGCAATTGGTTGTAGTCCTTGGTGTGCCATACAACAATGTATGCAATCTTTCATACAACAGGATTGATTCAGGTGTTTTCTGGCTTAAATTTACATACAATATCCCATTATTTTCAGCCAAATATAGCATTCCCTTTATGTGCATTAGATAACGCAGAAAATTAGACGTTTCTTTTTATCTGTGCAGTCATGCAACTCTCAACTGTCAAAAATTACTGAAAAACTCAGTAAAGGGCGATACGGTCAAAATTTGGTCAATATCAACTTGACGTATTTCTTTCAATTTTGCATTTAAAAAACCTGAACACCCCTCATTTTGAAGGTGTGTGTGTGTAGAATGTTGCTCCTATTTTGATTTTGGAATTCACTCTTCAGTTGTCAAAATGCCGTCCAAGCAAGAAGAGCAGCGTATCAAAATTTTGCTCGCGCATCGCGAAAATCCGAGCTACTCGCACGCAAAATCGCTAAAAGTTGCCAAATCAACCGTTACAAATGTAATTAAAGTGTTTGGGGAACGTTTGTCGACAGCCAGGAAGTCTGGATCGGGGGGAAATCGAAAACCGGAAGCCGCTGAGACGACAAAGAGAGTTGCCGGTAGTTTAAGCTGCTGGGTGTATCGTCTACAACCGTGCATCGAGCCAAAAAACGAGCCGGACTATCGACTTACAAGAAGGTAGTGACTCCAAATCGCGATGATAAACAAAATACGACGGCCAAAGCGCGATCCCGGAGGCTGTACACGACGATGCTGACGAAGTTTGACTGCGTGGTAATGGACGACGAAACCTACGTCAAAGCCGACTACAAGCAGCTTCCGGGACAGGAGTTTTATACGGCAAAAGGAAGGGGAAAGGTAGCAGATATTTTCAAGCACACGAAACTGTCAAAGTTCGCAAAGAAATATCTGGTTTGGCAAGCCATCTGTACCTGTGGCTTGAAAAGCAGCATTTTCATAGCTTCCGGGACTGTCAACCAAGAAATTTACGTGAAAGAGTGTTTGAATAAACGTCTGCTGCCTTTCCTGAAGAAACACGGTTGTTCCGTACTGTTTTGGCCGGATTTGGCATCTTGCCATTACGGTAAAAAGGCCATGGAGTGGTACGCCGCCAACAACATGCAGGTGGTTCCCAAGGACAAGAACGCTCCCAACACGCCAGCGCTCCGCCCAATTGAGAAATACTGGGCTATTATAAATTAGAAGAAAAATTAGTAATCTCCATTTAATTCCAACTACCTTTGCTTATCTTCGACAGATACGCGTATTTCGTTTACAATGTGCAGACTTCTTCAGTGTCTCGTACTAATAACTCGACTATTAGTACGAGACACTGAAGAAGTCTGCACATTGTAGACGAAATACGCGTATCTGTCGAAGATAAGCAAAGGTAGTTGGAATTAAATGAAGATTACTAATTTTTCTTCTAATTTATAGTTACAAGGATTCCACTAAACAGCTCAAACCCTCTAGGATTCACTGGGCTATTGTCAAGCGGAATCTAAAGAAGACCAAAAAAACTGCTAAGGACGAGCAGCAGTTCAAGGCAAACTGGCTTTCTGCGGCGAAGAAGGTGGACAAGGTGGCTGTACAAAATCTGATGGCAGGGGTCAAGCGTAAGGCCCGGCAATTCGGATTTGGAAAAGCGGAAGCCTAACTGAATATTTTTCCTGAATTTTATACTAATTGAACTTGAAAAAGAAATTTAATTTGATTTTTTAAATAAACGATTTCACCGATTTACACGCGTTTTCCCTTGACCAAATTTTGACCGTATCACCCTTTAAGCGACACGGAAGTTCAGCAAAATTTATACAATACAACGAAAGACGTCATCGCTTCCGATGCATTGAGGAATTGGCTGAGGAACATTCACAGCTAACGATTTTGGAAGCATCTGTTGTTGCCTACGTTTTAACACTTGCAAATAAGTCTGGTGCCTTAAGGGCTTATGCTGAAGCGTTTTTGGCGGCAGCCATTACCTCATCTTTTAGAATTGATAAAACTCAGAATCTGTACTAGATATTGAAAATTTAATAACATCAGTTTGTATGCTTACTTGCTGTGAGCAATCTGATAGAGTTCGATTCGATGTTCATTCACTAGCAATCGAGTTTTATCAATTTGAAATAGCAATGTAAGTTTGCGAGAGAGAGATAAAAGATAGGAAAAAATACATGGAGCAGCGATTCACCTTAAACTCGTTCAGAAAATCAATGGAAAGAATCAAAGAAAATATTATTTTGATCAGCTGCCAACGCTTTAACTCACGAAAATGGCAGATGTTTGAGAGGTGTGATTTCCCAAGTAACCACGAGCATTATATTATTGCACTTATCCAACCCAAAATCAACATCGGTAATGCGGAATCGCATCAATTCAACAGTTGTCAAGTAATGAAGCGTTAGATTAGCTTAAGAATGTAGTGATGCATTACCAATGCAGTAATGCTACTTTAGCAATGTCTTATGGCATTACAAAAGATATAGCATTAGTTCGATCTTATTGGGTCTCTTTTCAGCTTCAATCCAACTTCAATGATGCACTAGACGTAATACATATGCCCTATATATGCATGCTATTGCAGTCTCGTGATTACTTGGGTTACACTCTCGCGTTCAGTAAAGGTTACTAAACTCGAGTGATTTTCACATTTTGCATCAGTATTAATTATGGTTTTACTGAAAATCGGTAAAGCATTTACTGAACAGCGGATTTTCAATGACAGTTCATAAGTTTACAAGGTACACATGTTAAAGAAATACAAATGTTCAGTAATATTTCCATGTAGCTCTTTAAAGAATAAATTGAAGAAATTTTACAGATCATTCAGTATGAATTCTGTTTTACTGATCATAACCGTAATTTTTTTTTACTGATTATCAAAGTTAGGATTTGATGTGTAGGTGATTGTAAACGAAAATGTTTATTTTTTTTCTACCGGTTTCGTTTGTTTATTTCAAACAAACTAAAATTTGTTTGACATCAACATAAGCGTTGTTAGTATCAACCAACAAATCTGTTTGTTTTCGTAACTGTCGTAATGAAACAACCAACATAACATAACTTGAACTTAACTGCTTGATTCCCGAAATAATTACTCAAAATTTTAGTTTATTTGTACCACCGTAGGTAGTCAAAACAAACTAATTTGATGACTGTGTCCAGTTCAACGTGAAATTCCGGTTAAAAGAAAATAGAACATATTTGCGTTTGCCAATCTTTTTTCTCAGTGATCCATTCGTCTCACAATAAATAAGCGTTGCAGCCTTGGTTGCAGCTCAACAACTAACAAAATTCAAATTCAAGTCATTATCCTCTTTTCCTTTTTTTGCTAAGACCATGAATAAGAAGAAGCAAAAGAAAAAAAAATTCTCAAAATGAATCGAGAATAGATAGCAGATACATGCAGAATAAATGCATTAACAGTGCCAAAAACAAGCTATCAAAAATGGCAGTTATATTTAGGTGCATAAATATAGCATTTCTCATGCTATTTACGAGCTGTCACTTCTGCATTTTATTAGCACGTTATTTCGCCTTTTTTAGCATTATATTAGCATTTTATCTGAATATAGAGCTTCATGGCATTTAAGTGCTGCTCTATATGCAGATATAATGCCACGTTTCAGTGCTTAATGGATAACCAAGGTACCTTGGTTGGACCGCTGCCTTTGCTGTCTGTCCTATATAGGACATAATGCTTGACTTTTCAACAGAAGACATATATGTTCTTTAAGTCAGGATGGCAGGGTTGCCAGTGAGTAAGCCACTGAGTAAGGAAGGAATAATGTTATATCTTTTAAATTACCAAAACCCTGATGCCAATATTGTTCACCACTTATATCTACGACTGGAGCTTTGAGGCTTGGGGTACGGTCTTGGACATTTCGGTACTGTTTTGTCTAGGTGGTTCAATTTTTGTAACAGCGGCTACAATGCATTCTGTGAAATGTTGTATTGCGTGCTCCAGTTTCGAAGGAAGATAGTCAAACTTTCATTTTGGCTACTACATAGAACAGATTCTTCAGCGAATGAATCATCAGGCGAAGAGACTCTTCCCTATATAGTTCGTCTGGACTATAAGCGGTTACAGAATTGTTAGAGCTTACATTTTCGGACTCTACGAATGAATTTGAAGGCGTAGAACTGACTAATAGAGATGTGTCTATTTTTGGAAGCAGATCGTCAATATGATCAGGTGAGTCATGTTGAGAATTATCGTAGTTTGGATACGATTTCCCTTTACGTCCATAATTTCCACTTTTCAACGTTTTTTTTTCCACTTTAACCCGTCCATACTGGTTTTGGTTTTCCTTAACACACAATTACTTTTCAATGCTTTTGTAAACATATTCTAAGCATTATATGATAACCTTATATTGGTACTAAATACAGATAGAGTATTTCTGCTGTGAACATGATTAATACTTTTAGGTATTACAACAGCCTTATTCGCATATAATACTGGCATTAATGTTAAATTTTGGTTAGTGCTTGAATGCATTTGTGATGCTAATATCAAGCTTCCACGCATAACATATGCTAATATAGAACTTTCAAGCAAATCAATGCTGCTATAGTGCCATTATCGAGCTATAGCTTAATGCTTATGGTTACTTGGGTATACCAACGCAGTCCAGCAAGAAGACTTGCGGGACATTCAACAAGATACGCCAGCTGTCAGAAGGAAATGAGTATAAAATGTGGAAAACTGTAATGTTATTTGCAAACTTGGTGTTAAATGTGTGGCAATTAATACCATAAGAACACGAATAAACATGAAGAAACGTTTTAAAAAAATAAATAAATACGTGCTAACAACTGTTTGAAAAAAATATAATTTTCTTGACTATTTTTTCGGAAGTGCAGGGAACCCAAACAACGTTCATACACATTCAAGAGATGACAAATTGGCTTTTTTCTAATCATCCCAGATAGTGATGAATGCCCGCATAACGAAAAACTATTTGCTTTAAAGTCAAAACTATACATCGAAGGTATGATATATTATCACATTTTATGTTATAGTAATCAAATAGTTTCATCTCGTTTTTACCATATAGTGAATATTTTATATTGATTGTAGTTGTCAACTATAAGAGTGACATGTTGTAACAATAACGGAAACGGTCTTCAAAAATATAAAGCAAATGGCGGGTGGTGTTGTTTTAGTGATATTATATTAATTGATATTAATTGAAATAAATAACAAACTTCGATTTACCATTACTACAGCTTACCAGCGCGATCAAGATCCTTATTCCTCCAATGTAAATATGTACTGTGGCCAATGTAAATATGTATTTTTATTCTTATTTCAACTCATGTGCTGCTTATTTCTGCTAGCGTACTCCATTTTTGAACCGTTCTTCACTATATCAAAACGTCCCTCGTACCTCACGGTTGCTTTATGCGCTTGCGCATGAATGCTCTCTCACTCTCAAACAAACGCTTCCAGCTTGGGCCAGCCGTCAGCTGGACAGCCACTGAAACGCAAAACAAGCAGAGAAGAAATCTCAGACGTAAAAGACGGAACAACAAAAACAACATTCCATATATACACAGCGAGCGTGTTGTGAATTTGTCATCCTCGTCGCTAGAATTAAATCTCGAATCAATATCAATTAGTGTGATTAATCTTTTTGATCGAATTATATACACAGACGATGCCTTCCGTCGAACCAACGGCCAAAGTAAGTGAGCAACCAGAACAGTCCTCAGCCCACCAGGACAACGACACCCATAATGGACAATCACTGCAGCAAGACGCACAAAGCCAGCAGGATACCACCGCCAATGGAGGCCCATCCGAAGTGTCTGACCCGGATCGTCATCTGATTCCAGCCGATCGAATCGAACACGTGGAAGATGCCACCGCACCCATCGACCTACCCACTGTGCGCGAATTCACACAGAACGACAAGATAAACAAGTTTCTGCTGAACTCTTTTTTGCAGCGGTTGAACGAAACCGATCTGAGCCAATTCCGCGATGGAGACGCAGCCAACGGCGAAGACCAGGAGCAGGATTTCGAAGCGTGAAGAAGGCGATCAGATTCTTCGGTTAAGTTTCATTTTTTTTGTATGTTAAGAACAACGTATCTTTATTTTGAGTCATACACGGCATTTTGTTGAACGGAAGCGAGTGGTGAAATAAATTATAAGACGAACAAGCAGTGCGTTGTTTTTTATTATTTTGAAAGGCGCAGTGATAGATTTTGATGTCATGTACCTACATATACAGCCGATTTGTGCTACAATTTTCTCGTTATGAACGCATCGTATCGATACAAAGTGATTAGTTTGCAAGCGTAGAGGCTTTCCAAGTTGTTCTCGTCAAGCTAAGAATTCTACGGATTGGATTTGCTTTATCCAGTGCGATGCGCTGTGAATATGTGAAATAGAGTTAGATTGGGCATTCATTCTAATATAATAAAAAAATGCATATATATGAAGAAATTTGAAGTGATTTTATTATACTATTCATTAGGTGATATTCGTTCACGATGTTACAGTGTATTCGAAAACTGTCGGAGAAAATGATCTTTCTCCACCGATTTGAGCGATTTTAGCGATTATGGGTGGTTCTCCCAGAAACGGATGCATTTCGTGGTTCATTCGCCTCCTCCACGTCCATCTGCACTTCACCGTAGATCGCACGCAGCACCTTCCGTTCAAAAACACCAAGGGCGCGTTTGTCCTCCACTAGCATTGTCCTTATTTCGTGGCCGTAGAGAGCTACCGGTCCAAGTAACGTCGACGGTCAACTTTGTAATTCGGCGAACTTTGCTCAATCTTAGCGTCCAGTGGAATCCAAACTAGGCACGATTGCCAGCAATGATGTATCTCTCTGCTGGTGTCGCTATTGGCGGTCACCAATGAGCCCAGATACACGAGTTCATCTACTACCTCGATTTAATCACCGTCGATCTGAACTCGTGCTAGGAGGCTAACATTGTCTTCTCGTGAGCCTCTTCTCTTCATGTATTTTGTTTTCAACGCATAAATCAGAAGCCCAATCCTACCAGCTTAAGCTTTAAGTCTGATGTACGTTTCCGCCATCGTCTCAAATTTACGATATCAACGTCATCGGCGTAGCCAAACAGTACAGACTTCCTGAATATCGTGCTGTTCGAATCACACCCTCCAATGCAATGTTAAACAACGAACACGACAATCCATCACCTTGTCGTAACCCTATCTTAGATTCGAAGGGACTCGATAGTGTCGAGTTGTTGTTTTGACCAACAGCCTTAAGGTTTTTCAGAAATCCATATTCGTGCATAACCTGCCTAAACAGTGCTGTGCACGATGAGAGAGGTGGTTGGGGATACCTTACAAGCCACCTTTAAAAAAATCAATGTTACAAATAATACAGAAATTAATACAGAATGCGGATCCTCCCCACCGTGTGTGGTGAATACTCACCAGATGTGAAGTTATGAACTTCTTGAGTTGAATCCTCAAACTCGCATCATGTCTTTGTATCACTTGTACATACCACAGGATGTGAGCCTTTCGCTGAATATTCTCAATCGTGATTGATTGATCGGACTTCAGCAATTCGATTCATTTTGATTTATCCATGAAGCAGAAGATTCATGGAACCATATACGCTTAAACACAGCTTCCCAGTTCAGTATTTTTTTACAGGTTTTGCACCGTAAAACACCTATATTACTGAATACGCTTTACATAAATCAATACAGATGTTCAGTGAACCCCGAAAAAATAGTACAGAATTTTCCGTTAAATTAACGTTTAACGGGACATCACAAAGTTTCAGTATAAATAGTACCGAAATTATAGTACTTTTGTGTTGTACTGAATTGTCAGTT
This sequence comes from Aedes japonicus, assembly GCA_034211315.2. NCBI lineage: Eukaryota > Metazoa > Arthropoda > Insecta > Diptera > Culicidae > Aedes > Aedes japonicus. The sequence continues at coordinate 85,972 of JASCZW010000084.1, read as the reverse complement.
GGGAAAAAAATACAAATTGTCGAGCCCGTCAGTACTCTGAAAACCTTGACTTGTCATTCCTTTGCGTCGTTTTCGTTAACAGTATGGACTTTTCAGAGGATATCAAGTGAGTATTAGGAAGTGCAAGTGAAAGAGAACAAAATTGAATTCAACCATCGAGCAGCTTGTGGAAATCGGTAGAGGTTCAGGAATAATTTAGTAAGTTTTTTTTTTCATTAAATTTTGTTGTTTTTTCAAGCTTTAAAAAACTGCAGGGTGTTAAAGGTGTTAGGACCAGAACAAACCAATTTTCACAGCAGCGTTTTATTAATGAAGCAGCTCGAAACTAAATGTATTTTCATTAGTATAAACTCATTACTACAGTATTTCTTAACTTACATTTAAAGTTTGCCAATTCTTTTCTCTTACAGGTATGTCGAGGATTTCTCCAATGCAGCAGACGTGGTTGGGTGTTGGGAGTAGGCAGTTGTATGTTGGGATAAGTTTACAGTTAATTAGATTATTAATCCAAATTCAATTTACTTACGTGAAAAATAAGTCAATTTCAAACTATTCTAACGCACAACGAATCGAAAGCAGCCTAATTCCTTTACTTTTTAATATAATGACTTCTTACAATCCTCAACTTTCTTTTTTTCTATCATGTTTGTTGTTTATTTTCATTTTCCTCGCATACCCACACTCTCAATTTCGATTCATTTCCACCCGGTCATTCACTGACATTTAGGGCCAACGTCGCTCGAGTTTCGCAGGTACAGCTCGGCGCAGGGTATATCGGTAGTGCTACAGGGTGCCTCCATGGAACCAGATTTACGTTCTTGGACCTCTAGTACCGCCAGCTTCGTTACAGGACGCCTGTACTCTCCTTTCACCGTCCTCACCATCGCTTGCCTGATCCTTCCATCTGCTCCGGGGTAGACTTCCACTACCACGCCACGTGTCCAACTTTTCCGCATCGATTCAACTGCGATGTAGACCAGGTCTCCTCGACCGACTGGTTGTATCTCCGCATGCCACTTCGACCGTTTATTGATGGTGGACAGGTATTCCATTACCCATCTCTTCCACATCTGGTCTGCCAACGCTTGTGACCTCTTGAATGTATCACGCAGAGCTTCGGCTTCGTTCGTATTAGGAATCAGTTCCACTCCACTAGTCATCCTGATACCTTTCAAGAAGTAATTCGGCGTGAGGGCTTCGTTCGTGTTAAATGCAAGGTCACAGTACGTCTCGGAGCGAGAATTAATCAAATCTTCGGCCTCCGCCAACATAGTCAGCAACACTTCGTCCGTCAACCGTCGTCCATCGTTGAACACTACCAGGGCTGCTTTCGCCGAACGGACCAGCCTCTCCCAAGTTCCTCCCATGTGTGGGGCACTTGTACGGTTCTTCACATTCCGCCTCAATCTGCTGCACTATCTGCTTGCTGGCGCCCTGGAAGTTGGTTCCGTTGTCCGAGAAGAATTCGATCGGCTTTTCTCTTCTGCAATCGAATCGCCTAATTGCCATCAGGCACGCTTGGGTCGAAAGACTATGAGCGACCTCAAGATGAATTGCCCTTGTCGTTAGGCACGTGAAAAGGCAAATCCACCGCTTTTCCGATCTTCGTCCAACAGGTATGATCAATGGACCGCATTAGTCCACGCCAGTGAAGCTGAATGGCTGCAAACTTGAAGTTATTGGATCTAACGGAAGTGGATCCATTCTTGGGATTTTCGGTCGACACTTGTTCACCTTGCACCAAGTACATGTGCTAGCCACGGCTTTCATCTCCGTCCGAAGATTTGAGATCCAGAACCGTTGACGGATTTCATGGACTGCAGTCTCTGAATTTGCGGGAGCTGCTTCTTGATGGTAGTACTCTAGCAAATTTCTAGTGATTGGGTACTTTCGAGACAGGATGATAGGGAATCTGAGTTCAAAATGAAGGAAGGAACCCTGAGCAGCTCTGCCCTCCATGCGCAGAACATCTTCCTCGTCTAAAAACGGGCTAACGTCGTACAAAATACTGTTCTTCTAAAAGGGGTGCCATTCGTTGTACATGAGCTTGCGGTTCTTCAACAGGATCTTCAATTCTTCGCCGTAGATCTCGGACTGTGCAGACCACCACAGATAGGCTTCGGCACGTTGAAACTCCTCTCGCTTCAGTGGTACCCACACCGCTGGTATAGACCTCTTCACAAGCCGTTGAACGCTAGGTGGAGTAGAAACCACTTCAATCGCTATGCCTTCTCGTTTCCTGATGCAGTTGGATTTGAACCGGTAGATGCAGGCAACTGTTCGCACGAGAACTTTCCAACGATAGATACAAAAATCGCGGACATTGGAACCAAGAGCCAAATCATCCGCTATGTTACTCGTCGTTGAAAACCACCGCCACTCGCTGTGCTTCGTGAGGCTCCGAATTTCGCCAATCCGAAAGGCTACGAATTGCTTATATCTGCGTTGCTCCGACTGAATCCAAGAGATGACAGTCCAGGAATCCGACCAGCTGAACCGCTTAGTCACTTCCAAAAAATAAGCCTCGAACACCAAATTCATCAATCTGGATCCTATAACTGCCGCCTGCAGCTCAAGACAAGGAATCGACAGCATCTTCAATAGAGCAACCCTCGACCTCGCCATCACCAGCGAACACAATGGGCCATCATCCGTTAACACACGGAAGTATGCCGCGGCACCATACACATCTTTGCTGGCATCGACGAAGACGTGGAGTTGTAGAGTACCGTAGTCTACAGAAGTGCACCGTCGGAAATAGTAGCGCGTAATCTTAACATTCTCAATTTGAGGAAGTTGACTAATCCACCGGTTCCATTTTTCGCAGCATTCGTCATGGATCGCTTGATCCCAATCGCTGCCACTACGCCACAAATCTTGGATTAGCATTTTGCCATGGATGGTGAAGGTTGCTAACATTCCAAGTGGATCAAAAAGACTCATGACGCAGCTTATGACTACCCTTTTGGTCGGTCTTTGCTGTCCCAGTAGATACGACTCAAGGCCATCCCGTAATTTCGCTGCAAATGTGAATTCATCACCTTCTGGTCCTAACAGTGGGCGCCATGGAAAGTGATACTTACGATCGACAAATCACCTTCGATGAACTTTTCTCTATTTTCCGTCAACAGTTACTCATCAGTTGGCAGCATGAATTGAGTTAAGGAGATTTGAAGCGGTACTTAAACTTTTGCACATCAGAAGCATTTTAGGTGCAACTCTAAAAGATGAAGTCTGATTCAACAGATTACCATTTGAATGAACGTAATACGCTGTGTGACTATTCCCGTCGTTTAGACATCTTTAGATAACTTTTGAAATAGATCATTTTTTTTATTGACTTTCGTTCTATTTTAACTGCGTATGAAAAAGTATTACTAATATACGCTATTATAGGGGCAATATATGGCTCCTAGAGGGTTTGAGCTGTTTAGTGGAATACCTGTAACTAGAAATTAGAAGAAGAATTAGTATCTTCCATTTAATTCCAACTACCTTTGCTTATCTTCGACAGATACGCGTATTTCGTTTACAATGTGCAGACTTCTTCAGTGTCTCGTACTAATAACTCGACTGGACAGTTATTAGTATAACTCGACAGTCGAGTTATTAGTACGAGACACTGAAGAAGTCTGCACATTGTAGACGAAATACGCGTATCTGTCGAAGATAAGCAAAGGTAGTTGGAATTAAATGGAAGATACTAATTCTTCTTCTAATTTCTAGTTAATATATGGCTGAACTGAATGGGTCACTATTTTAAAGGTAATCAAATTACCGCTAAACAAACAAGTTATCATATGCATACATTCAGTGAAGTGCTTTGAAGGAAGAATATGTCCGGAGAAATTTGAGGAACGACAGCAGCCATGTCCAAACACTACACTGCACGCCGAGCTACTTTTTACATTAAATTCGTCACTTTGACTTCGTGCCTCCAGACTAACACCCAACGCGGTGGGTACAGCACCAGTGTCAGTGCTCGTGGTTTGGCTTCGGACACCGTGATTGATGTTTCGGCAAACACCACAGCCGAGTGTTTCCGATTGTGCCCGATTGCGGAATACACGCGTGGTATACTAACCGAGCCGTTTTTGTTAAACCCAATCAACTTATTCGTTGCGGGTTCATCTATAAGCACGCAACTAAAGTGGTGGATTATTGCCACATGGTGGTGTGTTTGCAGTCAAGTTCGGCTCTCGTGTAGAACGGTCTGGTGTTTTTACCAAGGCTGCTTGACAGATACGTCTATTACGTCTATAATTTGCAGTCTTCTTCAGTGTTGTGTACTAATACTCGAGCCAAATCAAAACGTTTTATAAAGCCAAACGCTTGTCATACATATAGATTACTAAATCTATCGAAACGTGATCTGAGCCTATACACAGGTTTAATAACAGGACACTGTCCTAGTAAATATCACCTAAAGCTCATCGGTAAGCTAAATGAAGATAAATGTCGCTTTTGTAACCTGGTGAGTGAAAGCTCTGAACATTTACTGTTGTGACTGCGTTGCACTACTTCTTAAAAGTTGCAGGCGTATCTGTCAAGATAACCAATATAGGTAGTTGGTATTAAATGGAAATTACTAATCTTTCTTCTCATTTTCTAGTTATTTAAATCTAAGATTTCTCAAGAATAAAAGCAGAATATCTTGAACTAAGACCACACTTGGGTAAAAGAAAGCTTCTGCTAGCCAAATATGGTCTTCATTTTTTAAATTGTGCTCTTATTGGCTAGAAAATCGTTGATTCAAATCATGTTTACGTAAGCAGATTCACCCTTTTGCAAATTTCTCCGGATACGAATTAGGAATTTGAAAACCGGTTACCGAGAACAGTCAAGATTGCCGAAGTCAACATTTCCCCTCTTTAACTTACAATTCTAGATGCACTGCCAACTCCACTGCATGATTTTATAATCTCATGATTAATCCATATCTTGTTCAACTTCTTTGTCATTCGTGGTAAATTCCTCTAGTACGGCTGACGGCTGAAATGTATCATTCGATCCACCATCCACTCATTCCCCGTTTAATTTCCTACCGATAATTAATGTTGTTTTGTTTGCCTAACAATAGGTAGGTTGGTAGGTTGTATTTGTATTTGAAATTTCAAACTGAACTCCATCCCTATAGTTCCATCGAAAATCGAGCTGAGAGTCGAAGAGAATCAAATCCAATCCCCAATGTTTCATTTATGGTCGACGCCGTCATTTGCCTGAACTGAACTGGACTGGACTGTCTTCTTCTCAACAACACACGAGACCTAAAACACGTACAATTCATACTTACATACGCGGTAGCAAGTAAACATGTAGCGTGTGCGACTTGGACGTTGTGCCGCACTGCTGGCAGCGAACTTATTAGTGTCGCGACACATGCATTAGGTTTTCAGTCGTATTCAGCTCGATCCCGAGGAAGGTTCGCGTCGTGAGAATCAATCAAATTCGAAACATAACAAACGACCAAGACGGAGAGATAGGAAGGAAGGGTGTTCAACATGGAAATGAAACCCATGCACAAGAAGCGGGCCCCGACGGATCTGTCGGCGGCCGTCGCGAATGGCGATGATCATCTGCGAAAAAATGGTTTTTGTAGTGAAGAGTGTGCCACGGAGACTTTGAAACCGGGTTCCAAAATCCGCCCGGTCGTCACCGAGGAGGACGTCCGGAAGTTGGCCGAACGGTTGTACGGTATCATCATTCTAGAGATGGGCGAGATGGATTCGTACGATGATAAGAACTTTCTGATTCAGGCCGATACGTAAGTTGTATGTTTTGATTTTGCGTAGCTCTGTGAACTATTGCCTTGAAAGTTGAAAACTGGAACAATCTCCTAGTCAGAGTCGCGGAAGTAGTTTGCAATATTGGTCATCATGGAGCAGTTGCCGTGATACACCACTTACGACACTAATGAACGAGAGTGAGAGTCGCAAGTCGTATTTTCTAGTTTTCAACTTTACAGACAATTCTCAGGTACATTAGCATCAGGTAAAGAGTGACAACATTTCGCTCTGCAGACCACGTGATGTGAGTTATGTGTGCTGTTGGTGAGTCGGGGTTGGGACATCGAACGCCGTTGGAAGATTCCAGCGCGGAATGAAGCGATTATACTTGATTATACCCTCTGCTCCGGCTGATATTTTTGTGTTATCTTTCAACGGCTGCCTGTGACTCTCGCGCTCGAATTAGGGTCGTGAGTAAGTGCAATTTCGTGATACCCGACTGACAGGTTGAAGTGTTTCAATTTGTTCAAATTGTTGTTCGTTGGAATATTTTTCGTAATTAAATTCGGTTCAGCCGAAGGTTGTTTTCCATTTGAGAGGGACAGATTTTTATTGATTTGAATATGGATGACTTTGAAATTACTGAAGTTTACGGTGTGTACAAGTAGGGTGGCGCATCTGAAACGGGGAAGTCACGAAGTATTTACAGTTATTCTGTTATAACACTTATTTTTAAATGCATAAACAGAATTTTAACTTGTTATCGAAGAAACTTGATTGCGCTCATAATGCGTTAATTCTCTTCGTACGCATACTTGAACCAACGCCCATGCAAGTTACTTAGAACCATGCTCTAAAAATACCGGCTATTCCAACAATCAATTATTTGTAAAGCGATAACGTAGCTTTGAAATTACGTTTGACATGTTAGCAACGGAGATAACTGACTAATGACCGTTTCATTCCGATTCGCTGAAATGTTCTGTCCGATACCTATTCTTTAAATTGGTTATTAATTCTTTCTGACATTATCATGTCATATTTTCAGTGCAGATGTCAAGAGTTAATCTTCTTTTTCTCGGCTTCTAACGAGTTGAAGGCGAGCTAAGTTAATTAGTGTCACTAGACGAGTTTCAAATGTCCAAAGAATAATGTTTATATTTTTTAACAAATCATTATTCAGCGATAAAAAACAATCAAATTCTCTGAAGTTTTGGCTTCAGAGAGCCTAGTTCGTTCGAGGAAATCTTTCGGGTTTGAGATTTTCTCGACTTCTGGGTATAACGTATCATTGTTATTGCCACACATTATCCATATTCATGCATTGGTATGGGCATAGCATAGTTATAGTCATAGGGCAAGTTATAAGTGGGGATGTGCAAGGCAAATTACTGAAAAATGTTCCGTAAATTCATTGACAATAATCCGTAATAGTTTGAATAACTAACCAAATTCTTAAAAAATATAACAAACCAACTTTGGGCACTTAACATTAGACCAACCGCACCGATATTACCGGTAAATTGTTATCCTGTTTGATAACTCGACACCGCACCGGTGGTTGGTAACTGGGTTGGAAAATGACAATTTGCTCGCTCGATTAGCAGCCAGTTCATAAATTTGACAACCCAACCCAACCGAGCCGAGTGTTGCTATTTGAAGAAAAATAAGCAAAACAAGTTGAAACGTTAAAACAGCATCTTCGATAACTCTGTGGAAGTACCTCTAACACTTAGTTGAGTGCAGGCAGTAAGCTGATCACGAAATGTATTAAGTTTGAAAGGCGAAAACAAGAACAAGGACATTTATTGTTATAATGTATGGCAATTCTGCAAGCACTTGTTGATCAGGCCATTTCATCTTGGAAATGGGAAATCCTTATTGTTCGAGGTAAAAAAATGTTGCTTAACAGTATCCGTTCGATTTTGGCAACATGAATTTTTTGGACTTGTTGCCAAAATCGAACCGTGCCAAAAGCGTTCGAGTATTTTTACGGAAATGTGGGGTTATTTTTTTATCACGTCAAATGAAGGATATTTTACTTCCAAAGACTGGTTTTATAGTTTTTGCTTTGAACTAGCAAACTTCCACCCAGGTGGCCGGCTATTGTTCCGAAAAAACACAGGTTCCGGGAACTTAGTCTCATTTATCGACAACCACATAACTGAATTGCAGACAATATCCATCAAATGAAGTGTAATACAGTCTTTTGTACATTTATTTGTAATCAGCCAACGGGTTCTAAAGATGCAGTGCTGGACAATATAAATCAAACATCACAAAATTTTGTTATTTCCTTCGATATCTCAGCTCTTAAAAATAATAGCGGGTAAGCTTCTTCTGGGCATAGAAAGCATTATTAATTGTGCTGGCATTAAAAATGAAGGAATATGCATGACTTGCTGTCGTTGGTTTCCAGCACAGTTTTCAAAAGCGACACCTCCAGATTTTCGCAGAGTATGTCGATGTTTATATCTGCAGTCGTTATCGCTTTGATATGTGCCAAACTTCCTACTCCTGATCATGTGAACGATGTTCTCATATTATCGTGTGTTGTCGAACAATGACGTCCTTATCCCGATCGGTTCTACTGTTTCTTGGCTGAGTGAAACGGATTATTGTTTAGCGATATTCCGAAGAGAAAGGCCGTTTTCACGATCGGGAATCGCCAATTTTCTGACATCAAGCGAAATCTGTTTCCCGGCCATTCTAAAGCCTTTGAATACACACGCAACCAACTTCGGCGGAAAAACACCACATCTGCGCTGCGACTACAACTCGACAAAGATTTTTCATTAGGGCCTACTAACTGACAAACGTAAACAATGGCTGCTTCCGTAAATGTCTCGTATTACAAAATCCACCCATGTAAGTTTCAATTCTATCGCATAGAAGGACTTTTGTTCTTCGAAATGGCTGTGGTATATTAATGAGGCAAATTTCCAAGGTCGACAAGTTCAAGGAGGAAACCATTGTTTACGTTTGTCAGTTAGGCCCTAAAGAAAAATCACAGTCGAAGTGCCAACGAATGCAGTGCTGATAAAATATTAAAACTGGCTTTAATAATATCATCGAGAAATACGATTTCTAAAGTGTATGATTAATTTTGTCCAAGAAAAAATATCGATTTTTACATGGGAACTAATCTGGCAAAACAATAATAACTTTTAATGATTTACGTCTTGACTTTTCCACGTAGACCACAGATGGTTCTGTCAAAATGAGAATAATATAACGTATAAGGCATTTTCAGGCCAAGTGTATGATCTATTTTGTCCAGTTCTATATCGAAAAACATTTCTTAAAAAAACACAGAACTTGGTCGCTTGTCTGGACAATCACTAAATCGAAATGTCAAACACGTGCCCAAATCAAACCGTGTCTACATTTAGTGAGAAGCGTCAAAGTTATACTCTAATGACCTGCAATATTTCTCTCTGACATTACGCTAGGTAATAAGGTCAAAAGTACGTAGTGTATGTGGTTACCTTGACCTTACCCCTATAACATACTTCAATCATTTGGAATCATTTTAACTGCAGGTATCACCTTTATATTATTTTCCAAATTGATATAAATAAATCGTTAACATTTATATCATCACAATATTAAAAACAAAGGAGCAATGGCTCTAAAAACTGAATATCTGTGCTTAATAAGACTATAGAAGAGATCGATTTTGACATTGGGAACGTCCATTAATTATGTCACGCAAAATAACTTTTTATAACCCCCTGTCTCGTTTTTTTGTATGGGCCTTCAAATTTTTTGTATGGATTGTCATGTTTTCCCCACTCCCCACTCCTCCCCCAAATTGCGTGACATAATTAATGGACCTTTCCATTTCATAAGCAGTGTTAAAAATTATGAAAAATGAAAGAAAAAAAGTTCGCGAATGGATATTGTTCAGCCGTAACGAAAATCATGGCCTTTTGATACGTCAACTCGCGAAACAGTTAATGTGCCCAAATCCACATTCTACAGCATTATTGGATGGTCACGAACCTCTCTAGTCGAACTTGATCAAACTGTGACTCAGAAAACAGGAATGTCGCCAGGATTTGTCCAAACGTCAAAACTACGCTCTGGTATGAAGTCGTACAAAGTGGATAAATAAATCCCAACTACACAGATAAACATTATTTGACGGCAAAATCACATGCACGAAAACTGTATTGCGATTATTCGATAAAATACCTTGATCATACAGTTCCCGGAATCGCCACCGTGTGGCGTTCTCAGTAACTCGATTTGAGTTTTCTAGCTTTTCACATATGTCATTAACATTCTATGAAATGTTTAGCTTGATAGCTTGTGAAAGTTACGTCGTATTGATTCTATTTTGTACATTTTTCAAAATGGAATTGAGCTTGCAGCAACGAGTTTGTATTAAATTTTGCTTGAAAAACCGTTTCAGTGAGTGAGTTTGTGAACGACGATGAGAGAAGTGGTAGGCTATTGACTTCGAAAACCGAGGAAATCAAACGGTTTTCATGGATTTCAAGGGTATTGTGTATCATGAATTCCTTCCACAACGCCACACCATCAACAAGGAGTTGATAAAACGCTATGAAACGTTTGCGTGAAGTAATTCGCCAAAAAAAAAAGACCGACTTTCTGGGCAAACAACCCGTGGACCACGATAACGAACTGTCACACAATGCCATCGTTATTCGGCTTAGGGTTAGACCCTTCAGCAACTCCGAATTAACCTGATTTGGCTCCCTGTGACTTTTTCCTATTCGGTCGGCTCAAGAAAACCTTTCAGCACCAGAGATGAGATCATGGAAAAATCGAAGATGGCTCTGATTTTTCAGAATTGGATCAAACGCTGGCTTTAGTGCATTGCAGTCTATGGGGAGTACTTTGAAGGCGATCATATCGATTTTGATGTATAATGTTGTATTTCTAATTTCCTGAATAAATTCAGGGATGTTTTTGATCAAGGTTTATAGTATACGATATGGGTCGATATGGACGATGAAATTTACGTTTTGGAAGATTTGAAACAACTTTCAGCATAATTTTATCATAATCTGAATATTTCGGGACAAAGTATTGTAAAACTTTCCTGAAAAATATCTTATTTGGCAAGTGTCTGAAAAAGTAAGTCTTTCATCAGCACCGGTCCAATCAACAATGAAATTATTTAGAGAGGATTGTCTCAATGTTGAATGCTTTCAGCATTATTTGCTTATATATAATTTATCCTTTAGAGATGCTTTTGTAAAAGCGCAGCCACAACGCAAAACCACTTCAGCTTGCCTTGATTGATTCCTTAATTAATGTGATTTTTAATCTCTCCTCTTGAATCACAGTTTAGAATCTTATGTTTACTTGTTTTGAGTTGTAAGCGTTGTGGTTTGTTTTACAAACAAACTTGCTACATATACATATTAGGGCGGTTCAAAATATCAATTCAGCTCCACACTACTTCGTTGAGCTAAGTTGGTTTCGAACTCTTACTACACTGGCGCTTCGGAGTTTTTCATGGGAATTACTACACAGAAAAAAATCTTGTAGTAAAATCTACCATTGTACCCGACTATGCCTATCTTTAAAACTACCATGAAATTTCAGTCAAATTTACTACTTACCACTTGGCCACGAGTTGACATGGTTTTCTGCTGTTATTTTTTTGTTTTTCTCATAGTGATAATTCTCATAGTTGTCCACATAGATCTCATCTTATCAGTCGGCTACTAGTACGGCTACTAAATACGTTGTGTACGCATCGTAATCAATCGCTTACATCAACGGCCATTATTTGATAGATCGAAAATTTTCATTTGCTTCGCGAGTTATTGTGTTATAAAACCCGCTTGACGATAGTGTGGTTTTCATTAAAAGGGGAATTCTTTTGTTTAAAACGGTTTGTCCTGAAGGGTGTTCCTTTATACGTGTTAAACCTATGATTTCTGGAAACTGAGCCAGCACCAGTCTTTGATTTGAACATGTCCGATGTATCATGAATAATCGTGCCCGTTAAACGCTTCCACAACATTTCGATTTTCGATTTATTGAAGAAAAATAACCTTTTGTTGCATTTCACTGTATATACATAATAATAAAAATCTTAATTTCTGTAAAACGCTCGTACTTTGGACTTGATATTCTTCATCAAATTCTGCACAGTTGCTCTTGTGACTTTCCTGGTGGATGCTGTCCAGTTTTTATGGAACTCCTGTATGTTTTGGGACACTGTACCCTTCTTCAAAAAGTGCCGCTTGAAAATCGCTCAATACCGTTCAATTGGCTGAAGATCCGAACAGTTCGGCGGATTGATGTCCTTTTTTACGAATTGTACATTATTGTTCTCCAGAATTCGGTTATACAGTTTTCGCGCTCTTGTTTCGTCCCGAAATGCTACTCCAGGGACTTTTTCGGCACCTTCTGTTTCTTGTACGTTGTCAGGGAGTCCCGAGCTTTGATTCGTCTAATCATCTTGATGCTGGTGTTGAATTGCATGGCCAAATTCCACGTCAACGCTGGTGGGTTTTTCCTTATGTACTCAAACAATTTCAAGTCCTGGCTGGGCTGGCTGGGACCCGGTTTGGGCAAATCTTCCACGGAAAGGGGGCAAGTCGGGGGTACCCAGGGGTAAGTCGCTTAGAACAGTGCGCCAGCCACGATGTCTTACACACTAGACGAATTTGTCTCAGATCTGCGGAACATCGATTTTCAATCCATACTACATGTGTGACACACTGAGCAACACTTGACAGTTGAGCTTACAGAAATATAAATCCAGCAACCTTGCCAATATGCATAGCCTAGTTGCCAGGCTCACCACAAAAAAAATTGAGTTGTCAACACATCGGCACATTGAGCACATTACGGGAGCTCCCAGAACATTGCAACGCATGTAGACTCACTAAAAAAATAGCACAGGAGAAAAGCGTGCTGAGCGATCCACCCCTTGGTCTAACCGAATTTTTCGATTACATTTTCGACACATGTTTCACTTTCACCCGTTTTGCAATTTGGTTGTACGTGACACCCTTTTCCGAGCACTAAATGTAAAGAATTTTCTTTCGTGTGTCCAGATCAATTCCACTCACCTTTGAAACGATCCACTGCACCGAAGCTAATCGGTTGCATAACTGTCATTGACATGTAAACAAACATTTCACCGCAAAACACACTTAAGAAAGTTAAGCCATTTTATAGTTATTACTGGTTGAATGTTGCTAACTGCTCTTACGCGTATTTAAAAAAATCGTTGACCACACAATCTGTATTTTAAATTTACCGCATTTTTCCCGAATTTTTCCTGCAGTTTAGACTTATTTTCCCGACTGGTAAAATGAGTTAATATAATAGATAATTTTGAAGTTTTCGAGGAAATTGTTCAATCTGAAATTCTTGTTTTATTTAGGCAAAATGACGGATAGCAGCCACAAATCGGGCTTCTTGCATATTGCGTAACCTGCTTTGGTCTATCATATTTTAAACGAGAACAAAAATCGCTCTACTGATCTTCCAAGTTGTTAGAGGCATAAAAATCGAAGGAAAATAGAAAAGCATTCAACGTTTTCGACTGCAAAATGATGCACGTGTGCTGCGGGCATATTGTATCAAGTACTTCTTGATTTCAACGTCGTTAAGCGTTCGTACACAATTCGTTGAGTTACCAATCTCTTTTCAGTGTGATTCACCACCAGAAACATTTCATTTATTGGAAATCACGACAAGATGAGCACTCTTTCAACAAATGTTGTCCAATTTGGCAGCTCCTTCTTTGAATGACCAATCAGTTCATTCACTTTGTGAGCAGTTGCAGAACTGAGATAGTCTTTATCTACGAACGTTTCCTGACACAGCTCCAGGCGTTTTTTTAACTATGTTCTTGATGTGTGTTATAACATCAGGGTTAATATACAGTAGATGACGTAACGCGCCAAGGACATACGGGATCAAGTCCCTATCACTTCGAAGTTTGCTGAGTACAAACCTCAAATACTATTAGGACTCCAGGCGTGAAATTTTCAAGAATCGTTCGCTCCACTGGGGCATTAATTGGTAAGCGTTGTTTGTTTTGATTTGTTTATGGTTTTTACTCACAAAAAACGTGAAGTGAAAATTAACCTAACCTATAGTTCTCATTAAGAAAGGACTGCCTCCCGTTTCACCTTAAAGAAAATATGTTCATGGAGATTTGTTGAGTAGCTACTTCAGAAAACCACAGTAAATAGATCGACAGTCGTTGCGGAATGCCAAATCGTATTCATCGGATTATTTTACAAATTCTCGATTGCCGATTTAGAGGCAAACCCAATTTCCATATTAAGGGATGGCAGTACATATTTACGGAGAAATTTGCGAAATTGGCAAATCTGTTTTTGTAAATAAATATTTCTCACGAAATATTTCTCACGAGTAAAAGCTCAATTTCTGAAATTAAGACCACTATCGGACGAAAGAAAGCTTCTAATAGCCAATTGTGGTCTTAATTTGAAAATTGAGCTTTTATTCGCTAAAAAATGTCGATTCAAATGTTTACTTACAAAAGCATATTCACCCATTTCGCAAATTTCTTCGAATGTAGTGTATTTAACAGGGGCTGAAAATTGCACAGCAATTTCTTATGCATTAAGTGTCTTTGTTATTGCTGTAATATGACTGGCACGATTGGTTTCTGTCCACTGCAGTGACAAATATTTCTCTATTAAACAAGTGGATTGAGACTTTATGGTATTTTAAAAACGACAGCAGTATTCCTACCCCTAAAATTTAGGTAATGCATATAATAGCGACGGTTCAGTAAAAAAGATCACCTAAGAAGTTCCAGTCAAGTGAAATAAAAACAAAACTAAGTCATATGCGAAACCTCACCTGTCACAACCGTGTAGCCAGATTTTATAAACAGTACGTTTTTAAACAGGCTGAACAAAGCCAGCAGAAAATGATTCACGTGCAAATGACAAACACTGTTTCATTCCGTTATTGAGATGGATGGACCGAGTAGATGACAAAACGCTACTCGAATCGATGGAAAAGGTGTGAGCATGGTTCCTTCCGTATGACAAAAATTCCCGATGGATTTTGAAAATCGACTTTTTCCCGCATATTTCTCGATGATTTTGGATTCCCACATTTCCCGATTTTCCCGAGTCTGTGGCCCCCTGTATCTTGTAGAATACGTTACCAAGATCTTGAAATTCCCAGTATATGTTTTGACTGGGAGAATGCAATAGAGAAAGTTACGGAGAATGAGGAAACAACCATCCGATTGATAAGGATGGTAAGATATGCATTATCATTAGGAAGCTGAGCGTCTGTCCTACTTTTGAAACGATGGATTACTCCACCATGAGGATTATCATTGTTTGTCTAGCGAGCGTTTGCTACATCTTGTGCACTAGTATCAAACGGTAAAGCATTAAAATACAAAGAAAATATTCCATTGGATAGGATGGAAATAGACTTCTATTATAATCTGTAGAAGCAATCATTAAGGAAATTTGCCGGTAAAGCTGAACACGTTCATTAAAATTTCATATCATTCAAAAAATTTCATATTACTTTCAAAGTTCAAACATATTACTGGACCGCCTAAATCCGATGGTGATTGCGAAATAAACTCCAGCAAGATTCAGTACACTAGAAAGGCACGGTACTTTGTCATAGAATAAATAGAATGAAGATTTACTTGTTTCTCCCGTTTGTATCAATATTGGTATAAACCTACCTTCTAAGCCATCATCTGTGCATTCTACATAGTTAAACTGCGCTGCAAATTAAATATTAACTGCAATCAGGTCCCTGTTACAGTCAAATAGGTATAAATTGAAAATGCCATGTCCATTTTGTCATGCTTACATATTTTATGATCCAAAAATTAATCTAAATTAATTCCTGCTGGACCCGCGCTTTACTGACACACTTTTTCAGTTTGTTTTCGTCTATCGATCCGACCTTGATTCTTAAAACCATCGTCGATTAGATTGCCGGTACAGGTACACATACCTGTTGCTCTGTTTACTATTTACGCGCGATTACATAGTTGATGAAATTTTCTCACCTGGTTTACGCGGAGTCCCCTCCGTTCGATGACGGTGTTATTGTTGATCCGCCAGACCTTGAGGCACTTAGTTTCGTTGTTGTTTATATCGAGGCAACCGGTCATGGATGTACCAAATCAGCGTTTTTGTTTATCATTTTCTGCGGTTGTTGCTTACCGAAACAAATTATGAGACGGATCGGTGAAGACCGCTTCAAACATTGTTTAGTGTAGATTTGGTCGCACACATTCGCGGGAATGACAGGGCTCACGCAAGCCATTTTGTGCTGATCGGAAGCGATGATAACATACAATTGATACTCATCCAGGTGTTAATTGCGTCGTCACAATGAAGCAGATAAATATCTCTTCACCATTACCTTTACGCTCTTTTTTCAGATTGATCAAAAACCCTACTTGAAAACGAAGCTCCAATGGATACGATTGCCATCCTAAGCAATTCCCAGAATGAGGCATTTTCGAGGGCCAAGCGGAAATCATGTTGCTACTGCAGGCACATCACATCACCTGTCCGACACCGATTCAGAACATCTTCGGAAATTATCACTCGGTGGAAAAGCTCGGTGAAGGAAAACATGTTGTCCGTTTGCTGGAATATGTACCTGGAAAGGTGTTCCATGGCATTCCACATCCAGACCGGCTGTTCTACGATGCCGGTACTTTCATCGGTAGGATCGACTCGGCTTTGAAGGTATGGGTATCGTTTCGAAATGCTTGCTCGTAAATTTGAATCTCAAACTACTTTTAGAGCATCACCCACGAGGGCATATTGAATCGCCAGTCCATCTGGATGTTGGACAATGTTCCGCAGTTGAAGGATTTCCTATACGTCATTAAAGACGAACATCACAAAGACATTATTGAGCAAGTTTTGGAGGCATTCGATAAAAAGATCGTTCCCAATTTGGATAATTTCGAACGTGGCGTGATCTACGGTGACTTCAACGAACACAACATCATCGTGAGCCGAAAGGAGGATCATCCAAAAGAGTACGATATTGCCGGAATTATCGATTTTGGGGATTGTTGCTATTCACTGTATGTGTTCGAACTGGCAATCGCTATGACCTATTTGATGTTGGAAGCGAACGATCTGGACACGGGTGGCTTAGTCATGGCCGGGTACAGCATGCTGAGAGTGATCCCGCCTCACGAGAAGGAAGTTCTGAAAGTGGCGATTGCAGCCCGTTTGTGTCAGAGTTTAGTGCTGGGACTGTATACTTCTACAGTGGATGAGAACAATCAGTACATTCTGTCAACGCAGGCTCGTGGTTGGAAGCTGCTGGAGGCTTTATGGACTGAGAAGGATAAGGACATACTCGAACGATGGGAAACGGTGGCCGAACAGTATCTGACTCGAAGCGAACTGTGATTCGCTAACATTTTAACGCACAGCAAGTGTAAGTGCCTTTACGGACAAAGCAGTATATTAGTAGGTAGTAGTGTAGTAGTGCAGTAGAATTGAACGAAATCAATTATTATAGACTAGTATTCATATCTAGAATATGTGAGCCTTATTGATATTCTTATCATGTATGTATACATTTCATTCCGACCAGTAATGCCGAATTTTATCGCTTCTGTAAGCTTGTAACATATCAATAAAGCTCGATTTGTTTAACTAAAGAGCGACGGAATTGAGTTTTCTTTATTTATTTTTTATTTGACATCGAGATATCCTTAAGTGTCACCCACAATAGATACGTTTACGTTCCGTTGACGTAAA
Organism: Aedes japonicus; assembly: GCA_034211315.2. Classification (NCBI taxonomy): domain Eukaryota; kingdom Metazoa; phylum Arthropoda; class Insecta; order Diptera; family Culicidae; genus Aedes; species Aedes japonicus. The sequence continues at coordinate 68,496 of JASCZW010000084.1, read as the reverse complement.
TTTTACAGAAAACCCATAGGAAAATTGTCAAATTCACGCAAAAGCATCCGCAACGTATCAAATGTGGGCCAGCCATTAGAAATAATTTACGTTTCTATGGTAACGAGAGCAATGTTATCAAACATCGATCATTAAAAGCATCTATCGTTTCAAAGGCATTGGTTCTGAAAATCCATTTCCTAGTTTTACTCTACCGTAAGATTTATATTTTCGAAGCTCTTCGAAGCTCGTAAAAAAACGTTACAAAAATTTGAAAATAAACTTTTTTGAAACTAGTTTATAGAAAGCTGTAGCCATTTTGAACCTTGATATTGATTTGCTTATGAATGTGAATATAAGAAAAGGAAAACGTTTCGAAATCGACGCGGAGTTGGAAACGATTTTAAATCGTTGTATCAATTTAACCGCGAAAACGTGCAGTAGTTAGCTAATTATTTTCTTCATGATCAAGAGGATACAAGTCCAAAAAATAAAAACCTTTTTACGCTATGTTAGTGATCCAGGATTTAAGGTAAAATATTCACTGCTATAGTTGAAAAAATGAAGATGCTTTTTGGGATGAAGTTGATCGAACTGACCGCAAATCAATAGTATATCGTTACATTAAATACCAGTTTCAAAATACTTCTATCGATATCCTGATGTATTTCACATCTAGTGAAAGCAATGAAACTCTTCAGACTTGCAGTCAATTTGATCAACTTAGCTCCAATGAACATCGTTACCCGGTTTGACGGTACTTTAAACAAACATTTTTAACGGGTTGATGTTGGGGAAGACATAGGAATACAACAAACGACAGCTTGCAAAACTATCTGGTATGTTTGTCAGAATATTACCGATAAATCGAACGAATGGATTCAATTTCCGGAAACTGTGGAACATTTTCGTCAAGTTAAATCTTCCTAAAGTCGCAAAGGACAAATTCACAACGCAATAGGAGCCTTCGTTGCACTCATGTACAAATTCAACCACCACATAATCATCCCGATGAATTCATCAATAGAAAAGGATTAGCCACGCTCAATGTTCAGGCTACATGTAATGCTAATGATGTTATCACAAGTGTCGACTATTCTTGGCCTGGATCAGTTCATGTTTCTAGGATCTGAAAAAATCAAACATTTATCAAGTTATGTTTGAGAACTCGGCAAGAGCTCTTCTACTGGGTGATGCAGGATATGCAATAAGATCTTTTGTCGAAAGCACGTAATTATCGAAAAGGGTGTTTGGTCAGATTAAACGACGATTTCTTTTCTTACAAAATTAATTTCGCATGGCTATGTCTCGTGTAACGTCCATGATACTTGCATGCTACATAATGTTGCAAAATATCAGTGAAGAAAACACAAATGAACTGAATAATGTTAGTTATAATGAGAATGGTGATATAAAAATTTGTGGACGCAACAGGCGCGATGCAATTGCTGCTTTTGTAAGTTATCATACTCAAATTACTGACAAAATGTGAAGTTTCGAAAATGAATTTATAGCATCTCAATATTTTCAAATTTATTTTTGTAATATCATTTCGAATTAATATAATGGTCCAAAAGTGCACAGTGTTTCCCAATACTGTCACCAACTTTGTGTTAATGCGCATTTGCTGATCCAGCGCTTCAAACGTCTTAGTCAGTACCATTTGTTGCAGTTAAGTTGCGGACAAATTTGTCTGTTCAGAATGAGAATCAAACGATTTGGTTCCGCTCTAGAATTAGGCATAAAACAATTAAAATGAATTGTTTTCATATCATACCGTTTTCTTAATACGTCTAATTTTCGGCAGAGGTGAAGTTGAACTATCATCGGTAGCGGTAGATGCAACAAGATTTTGATCCAGATTTGAGTCATTTTCCCGAGTGTTGAGAGGAGACGAAGAATCTTTTTGTGCTAGGGAAAGCAAAACAGGATGCTCTCCGTCATCCGAAATATCATTGGTTTTGCGTTCTTGAAAAAAAAATGTCCAATTTCAACTGAAATCCCGTCTGCAAGTTACAACGTACTGATGACAAAAATGATAAATTTATCTAAATATTTACACTTACAAATTCAATTTTGTCACCGCTGGATTATCTTCAGCCCCTAGAAGGCTGTAGATGATTTTTTCTCCAGCATTCAAGCAAACTTTTCTGTTACCGCCTTTTTGTCGGGCTAAGCTTTGATTCTGGTTTTCATGTTATTTACTTTCTTCATTATTTCCTTCTCAGTCCTTTTTCGGTTAAAAAGTGCATCGCCATTTCCTTAACTGCGTAAGATTTTTTCTTTTTTAATCCAGCAGAACGCTACCACAGCAACTCAGTGAAGTGGCGATTTCCAAATCACTAATACTGCAGGATTTCATCGGGACTTCCTTACGAACTTTATCCTCCTCGTGATCCTGCAGCTGCTGGTTGTCCGCTGCATTAGCAAATTCAATGCAATCTCCATGGATTGAACACTTCAAAATTAAAATTATTCTCCATTGCACTATTTTTTAGAACACGTGAAGTCATAACCAAAAATTCGTTTTGACAATTATCTGCTGCACGCAGGTAGCAATAGCTGCAAGTTCGAAACTAAAATTTACTACATGTTTGAATTTATTTTTAATCATACGATAAATACAATTTACTAAGTGGACTTTACTTTTGAGTAGATACCACGTCTAGTGAAGTTTACTACTTGTTAATCATACGACCCATTGAGTTTATTCATCAGCCTGTGAGTAGCCTAATTTTTCCTTATTTCAGTGGTACCGTTCACAAGTATGAGTAAAATTTAACGACCGTGCAAAGTGTGTTTCGCACGATCCGTTTCGTTTTATAGCAGAGACACGAATCTTGCGTTATTGAATATACGGACGATGGAACCGACTCAAAATTCTGTTGAACGAAAAATGCGTCTACCGCCATTTCCAGTAATTTAGAATCAATTTAGATTTGAAACAATCTTTAATTGGCATCACAGATGACAAAAAATAACAAACACATTTTTATATTTTTTCGGTGGAATTCATTCGCAAGCAGGAGCCAACGTTTTTGAGAGTTACGGTAATTTATTCCATATGTGGATAACCAGAAAATGTTGGGTTTCACTTACCATCATTATGAAAAATGGGAGAGAAAGTTAAGTACACTGCTGTCACTGCTACATTTTCTTTAAATTTTACAAATAAAAAATGGTTAATGCTCTGTCATTTTGAGTATGTATCTTCACCTGTACAATATGCAAATAAAAACGTATATGTATACTGCTGTTCATGAATGAATTGCTTACGGATATTTAGTGTACATACAGTTCATGACGAATCTTTAGTTGCTTGAGAAAGCTGATTTTTCGTGTTGCATTTGAAAACGGCGCATATTCGTTGTTAGATTTTCTTCATCGACTTTCTTTTCTGAGATATCGCAGAAAATTAATTCAAGCAAAACAAAGCATTAGGTCCTAAGTAACATTGAGAGACTCTCTTTGTCGACTTTCTCTTTGCCTTTCTACGGCTATGTAAAAACATGTTCCACTATTTTCAACATACAGTACGGTAGTATAAAGTGTGATTAAGGATCCAATACGTCGAAAACATCAGCAAATCGTTTAATAGACAAGTCTATTAACCAAAGAGAAAGTTGACGAAGAGAATCTCTCAATGTTACTTAGGATCTAATGCATTGTTTTGCTTGAATTGTTTCTTTGGCTTTGTGCACAAATTACGTAACGCAAAAAACGGGATTTTGGACCCCTCTCCCCTATGTAACAATAAGTAACACTTGACCAAACTCCCCCTTTAATTACGTAACGCACACGCCCCCCCCATATTTCTCAATTGTGATAAAATCATCACAAAAACTGTTATTGTTGTTGTTTTAATGTTTAATTCTCATTTGGGTTACTTGACATTCGTAAAGATTGCAAACATCAGTCATTTAATTTCATATAAGTAACTTAAAGCTATTATAAAGATTACGAAAAACATTGCACTTTTTGTACTGCATTCATTCAAGTTACTGAACTTTCTTAAAACTGTTACAAATGTAAGTTCAACAAGTTTACTAAATGTCTTTTATGTATATAAAGTATCATGAAAAAGTGAAAAGTTTTATTAAATGCATAGTATTAATCATTGCAATTATTTTAATCTAATTATTATTGATTATATTCTTTTATATACCAATCAGAGTTTTCTTTTGATCCGTGCAGTGCATGAATAAAGGCGCGCTGTGTACGGCTAATTTATGACGGCAGAAACATAGAACAACAGACGCAGTATCAAGTGCATTTGTTGTAGGCTACTCGCAGAGGAACATTGGGTGATTGTACGCAAGGATTAGAACCAACATTTCTTGTGTATTAAATCAAACCACTCATTGTTTTTGTTTATTGCAATCGCATATTTGAAACAACAAAATTTCGTATAGAAAATCATTATTGATTCAACAAAATAATATTGTAGACTCAACAATCAACAAAAAATTGAGCTTATTTGTTTATTATTCCAATGATTATAATATAAATAACAATATTTGTTTTTCAATTCATCCGCTTTGGTCGAAATAATGCAAAGGTACATTGTGTCCAGGGATCTTATTTTTCGATTCAACAATAAATGCTGTTTGTTTTTAATAGAAGCCTCATTTTTAGTGCTTTTAGGAACAACTAAAATTGTTGATGCTTCAAAAATAAAATCGGTATTGTTTGAATGAATAAAAATTATGGGTAACAAAATTTGTTGAATCTATACAGAGCAATGTATTTTTCAACGTGTAGATGTACGATTTATGGAAAATTGCACCAATTGATGATGCAAATTGTCATAAGGTACCTTTCGTTTAGTAGATCACATTTAAATAGTACGTCTACATTTATCGGAGCTTTAGAATATAGTCGGAAATCAAAAGATATGCTTAATACGTTTTTCCTAGAATTTCAGATTTCTGGCAGCAATGGTCATAAATTTGTCTCTGTTATGGCCACTTCCATAAAAAACACATGCGATTGGCCATCAAAGGAACCAATGTTTAAAATTATGGTGCAGTGTTCCAGTTATGGCAAACATGATAAACAATACAAAAACAAAGTTTTGTCTCAGTTTCGATATTTTTCCTTCAAAATATGGATTGAATGCTTTCATTTGACGTATTGAAAGTGGGTTTTCCCAGATTTTTTTTTAACATAGTTCTTGATGAGTATAAATTAACCCTTTTCTAGTTGCAACATGCTACTTTGCTTGGCATACCAGAAATTTTACTGATGCAAATTGGTTATTCACTTTTGATTTTTTTTCAAATTGGTTATTTTGTTACGTAACGATTTTAAACCCCCCCCCCCTCCCCCATATGTCACAATAAGTAACGGTTGCTCTACCCCCCTCTCCCCCCTTCATGCGTTACGTAATTTGTGCACAAAGCCTTTCAAACTGTGTGACTAACCATAGCTACACATTCAATTATTTAGCCTTGATAACCTTGTTGATGAAGCGATCCACGAAGAGAGACCATTTTTAAATGTAATGAAAGATTTACCTTCTTTCGATGGTTTGAAAAAAAGTTAATTCTGGCCTTACATTTGAAAGAGCCTGTCTTCGACTATTGATTGTGCTTGCTGTCCATGAGCAATTTGGCTTCTACTCGTTTTCTGAAACAGTTAGCTGGATTTACCATATGGACTACGTTGAGTCATTTCGGCCCATATCTCCTTTGCAGATGACTAGTAGTAGTTCCTGGCGGTGGATCTGCCCTTCACAGACGGCGAGTACCTCGGCGATGGAACATCCTACGAGGAGGATTATCCGATAAATGTTCCATTCAGCTGCTTGCTGGATCTTCAAGCAATCTTCGCTTAAAATGCGTCCGACGTCGTTTTCTGAGCTGATGTCTGTCCCACTGGTAACAATACAAAGTGCGTTGAGTTGAGCCAAACCGTGGGCAGTCAAAAATTATGTGCTCCGATGTCTCTTCCAAAAAAAAAGACGTGACGAGAGATTTTTTCGGTACAGAAAAATATCACCGTCTTCGACTGGGTTTGAACCCAGAGTCACTGTGGTACCGAGTAGCATTTACACTTACCTTGACACTACCGGTACCAGCCGAATATAAATCGGATTTCGACTGTAAATATGATGTACAAAAGATCGTTTAAGAAGTCTATAGAATTGCGACAACCTTTCTCCCTGGAATCGCTGTACTGGATAGTCGTGAGTTTAACCCTCACACGTTTGGCTTACTGTATCGTTTCTATGGGCAATACAATATAGATAAAATACGATACAATAATCCTAAATTTATCTAGAACTATTTGACGTTGCAAAGAACTTTTTCTCACAAGCGTTCGTACAAAAAGTCGTTCGTTTCGAGCTATATAATTCCAATGAGGTATATAGACCTCATTGAAATAATGCCACCCCTGATCTAGGATGTAGACCCTATCATCTCACTCTCATTCTTTCTTCCGTTTAGGTAGCTCTTTTTCTATCTCTCTCTTTCTTAGTGCTATCTCAAATCGTTCTCACACACAATTATCAGGCCCAGGATCGAGTTGTGCTCGTTTTCTTGCTCTCATTGCAAAGCCGCTCCCACTCGCATCAAATTTTTCACAGCATTCACACAGCCGTACACGTAATTCAATGACGTCTACATAAGGTCGGACGCAGTAGCCACAACAATATTAGTGAAATAAGCAAAATTTGCTCATGCCACTAATAATACCTCAGCGCTCGTTACACACGCTACACAAGCGATCGGAAAGTGCTACGTAATACTAAAGGGTGATACGGTCAAAATTTGGTCAAGGGAAAACGCGTGTAAATCGGTGAAATCGTTTATTTAAAAAATCAAATTAAATTTCTTTTTCAAGTTCAATTAGTATAAAATTCAGGAAAAATATTCAGTTAGGCTTCCGCTTTTCCAAATCCGAATTGCCGGGCCTTACGCTTGACCCCTGCCATCAGATTTTGTACAGCCACCTTGTCCACCTTCTTCGCCGCAGAAAGCCAGTTTGCCTTGAACTGCTGCTCGTCCTTAGCAGTTTTTTTGGTCTTCTTTAGGTTCCGCTTGACAATAGCCCAGTATTTCTCAATTGGGCGGAGCTCTGGCGTGTTGGGAGGGTTCTTGTCCTTGGGAACCACCTGCACGTTGTTGGCGGCGTACCACTCCATGGCCTTTTTACCGTAATGGCAAGATGCCAAATCCGGCCAAAACAGTACGGAACAACCGTGTTTCTTCAGGAAAGGCAGCAGACGTTTATTCAAACACTCTTTCACGTAAATTTCTTGGTTGACAGTCCCGGAAGCTATGAAAATGCTGCTTTTCAAGCCACAGGTACAGATGGCTTGCCAAACCAGATATTTCTTTGCGAACTTTGACAGTTTCGTGTGCTTGAAAATATCTGCTACCTTTCCCCTTTCTTTTGCCGTATAAAACTCCTGTCCCGGAAGCTGCTTATAGTCGGCTTTGACGTAGGTTTCGTCGTCCATTACCACGCAGTCAAACTTCGTCAGCATCGTCGTGTACAGCCTCCGGGATCGCGCTTTGGCCGTCGTATTTTGTTTATCACCGCGATTTGGAGTCACTACCTTCTTGTAAGTCGATAGTCCGGCTCGTTTTTTGGCTCGATGCACGGTTGTAGACGATACACCCAGCTTATTTGCGGCATCTCGGAGAGATAGGTTAGGGTTTCGCTTGAAACTACCAGCAACTCTCTTTGTCGTCTCAGCGGCTTCCGGTTTTCGATTTCCCCCGATCCAGACTTCCTGGCTGTCGACAAACGTTCCCCAAACACTTTAATTACATTTGTAACGGTTGATTTGGCAACTTTTATCGATTTTGCCAACTTTGCGTGCGAGTAGCTCGGATTTTCGCGATGCGCGAGCAAAATTTTGATTCGCTGCTCTTCTTGCTTGGACGGCATTTTGACAACTGAAGAGTGAATTCCAAAATCAAAATAGGAGCAACATTCTACACACACACACCTTCAAAATGAGGGGTGTTCAGGTTTTTTAAATGCAAAATTGAAAGAAATACGTCAAGTTGATATTGACCAAATTTTGACCGTATCGCCCTTTATTATTTTTTATTCGTTCGCTCCAAGGTTCGCTCAGTGATCTCCCGATCCAGCTACATGCATTTCCCAAAGAAAAGGAAATTGACCGCCGAGGAAAGTGGCTGAAGTTTTGTTGTTTGAAAGACCAGTCTGGACCACTTTATTTATGCTCCCGTCATTTCAAACTGGAGTATTTTGAAAATGTTTACCGATATCCGCCGTATTTTATCTCGAGAAGGTAAGCATTGTTTTGAAAATAATAATCAATCCAGCTAACTATAACCCATTTTAAATTCGTTCTACAGCTGTTCCATTGATTCCAGAACCAGAACACCCGTCGGAACGGTCACTGCGGGCTCAGCGAAAGGCTCACGCTAGCGTTGTAGCACAGCTGTTGGAAAAACCTATCATCTCCTACGTTGCCGGCACATATCCTGCAAATTATGTCGAGGAATCCGGCGTTCTTCCATGAAGCCGAATCAAAATTCCAGGACGATGAGACCAACCGAACTAGTAGCAGCTTAAACATAGTTTCATCTATCAACGATGGCTCGTTGAATTGGTCAGGTTTTAGGCGTTGTGAAGGGTACACGATTCCCTTAGTATACGACGTGCAAGGCTCAGCAGCATTTACTCCAAACATGAATTCGACCATGGAACAAACGAACGAAAATCCTAAGTTGGACATGACTTCTATGGAGAACATGATGAACATGACTCTGGAATTGTCGATCCAAATATAAATTTAACTGTTCTCTGTGATGCCATTGCTATGACGGAACAAACGACTAGGAATTCTAAATACCCTGATCCAGACGGATCGATTCAAAGTAGCAGCGATTCGATATTTGGAGAAATACTCGCTAATATGGAGTCTGGTAATCAGAGCGATAAAAGGAACGGCTGTATGAAGCGGGGGTCCATAAGCCGATTACATGATGTCATCAAGAAACAACGACAGATCATTCGTAATTGACGAGCTGAGGTAGTTTTAGTTTGCATGATTATTTTGTTGTTTTATTTTCTGCCCCCATATCTAGTGAAATCTTTAAATGATGTACTGATGAGCTTCTGTTTGGTTTTAATACATTTCTAGGCACGCATCAAGGATTCCACAATTAAAAGCAACGACCTACTCCTGAAGAAATTTAAGAAGCAAATCATGGAATTGAACAAAAATAACGAAACTCTTCGGAAGGCTTGTGCTGAGATGTGCTCCGTTTCCGAAATTGTGATTGATAACCAAATTTGGAAAGCCTTCCTGAAGGTATTTTCAGCAAATCAAACCGATTTAATGCTGGGTACGAAAAAAAGGTTGTATGAAATCCAGAAGAAATAGCCAAAGCCTTTTCTTTACGTCGAGTAAGGCGAGGAGTAAAGGTTTATTTATCTGAATTGATTACATCCGACTAAAGGGTGTATTCGATAAAAATGGCACACAGAAAATCTTCTGTAACTTTTGAATCGTATGAGTAAAAAACCTAGAAATTTGAGTAGATCTTATCCATAGTGTATTATTTACATCTGCCCAGTTTCATAGTTATACATTCAGTAGTTCCAGTCATGTCGTCGAAACAAGAAATTGTCCGTGAGAAAATTTTGTGCACTCACAATCAAAATCCAGGGGCGTCCCACCGGTGGATTGCTAAAAGGCTTGGAATTGCAAATACAACTGTGTCTCGTGTAATAAGAACCTTCAAGGAGCGTCTGAGTGTCCAAAGGAAGGAAGGGAGTGGTCGTAAAAGTGGTCCAATGGACAGTAAAATGGCCAGGAAAGTCGTACAACAATTCAAGAACCGTCCAAACATGTCAATTCGAGATGTCGCTAAAAAGTCTAAGGTGTCAGTCGGTTTTGTGCAGAAAACCATGAAGCGTGTTGGGTTACATGTTTACAAAGTGCAAAAAGCCCCAAACCGGAATGAAAAACAAAACATCACTGCGAAAACCCGCGCCCGGAAACTTTACACGAAGCTGCTTACCAAATCCGGTTGCATCGTGATGGATGACGAAACATACGTCAAGGCCGACTTCCGTCAACTTCCTGGGCAAGAATATTTCGTTGCCAAGTCGAAGTTCGATGTTCCGGAGGATGTTCGAAAGAAGAAACTATCGAAATTTGCAAAGAAGTTTCTAATCTGGCAGGCGATTTGAGGATGTGGTGAAATAAGTGCTCCCTTCATCACTTCCGGAACAATAAACGGTGCGATTTACACGGAAGAGTGCCTTAAGAAGCGTCTCTTGCCATTCATTAAGAAGCACAAAGGATCAACTCTGTTTTGGCCTGATCTAGCATCCTGCCACTACGCTCGAAACGTATTGGAGTGGTACCGAGCCAACGGAGTCAATTTTGTGCCAAAGGATATGAACCCACCAAATTCACCGGAACTTCGTCCAATTGAACAATTCTGGGCAATTATGAAAACGGAATTTCGCAAACATTTCAAAACTATAAAAACAGAGCTAGAATTGAAGAAAATTTGGGTAAAAACAACAAAAATACTGGGAAAATCGGTTGTACAAAATTTGATGGGAGGAGTGAAAAGGAAGGTGCGGGCATTCGGGATGGGAGACGAAATAGAATAAAACAAATGTTGTAAATCAAAACTCATTAGTAGTTCTTCATTCCCTGAAAATTTCAAGAAAATCCGATAATCAGTTTAATTTTGATGAGTATATTGTCGGATGTGGCCAATTTGATTCTGGGTTCTTTGTATGGCCAATAAGAAACTTGTATTTGAATTCTCATTTTACAGGTATCACAGTCAACCTGCCTACGAAAGCGTTAGGCGAGATATGAACATTCCATTACCATGCCTAAGAAGCCTTAGAGAGTATGCGTCGAGCATTGATATGCGAAAAGGCATTCTAAATGACGTAATATCTGTTCTTGAAATGGCTGGTCGTCACATGAAAAAGCACGAGCGCGTATATAGACGTCATTGCACGTAATTACCATATTAAGCTTAAGCTTCATGAATAACTAAATAACATCCCAGTAATTTCTGTAAAATCTAATATTCTCTTTATGTGCATTAGATAACCCAGAAAATTAAATGTTGCTTGCGTATGTTTCTGTTTTAAAGAAAACTCCGTCAAGAATAATGAATAATTAAATCATATGTCATATGATGAAGGATATTTCTGTTTTTGCTTTATCAATTTGCTATACAGTCAAAACTATATTTCGAATGTAAGATATATTATCCCGTTTTATGTTATTGTTATCTAAGGAGTGTATCGAAAAGTAGTTATAAACTTCCAAATAATAAAATAGGCATGAAAACATGGTTAAAATTAACATACTATTTCAGTTTATTATAGCTTAACATGTTTACAAAAGATCCAAACGGAAAAACTAGTCATCATGTTCATTTCTGTACAATGCCCGTACCTTTGATTTGACACCTGCCATCAAATTCTGCACAGTGACCTTTGTGCACTTCCTGGATGCCGCTGCCCAATTTTTCTTAAAATCGGTCATGTTTTGGGACACTGTACCATCCTTCTTAAATATACGCTTGACTATTGCCCAATAGCGTTCGATCGGTCGCAACTGGGGACAGTTTGGTGGGTTGATGTCTTTTTCTACGAACTTGATGTTATTCTCCGTCAGCCACTGTAGAGTGGATTTGGCGTAATGTGCCGATGCCAAATCTGGCCAGAAGAGAGGAGGGGACTGGTGCTTTCTATACAATGGTAGCAACCTGTTCTTCAAACATTCCTTTTGATAAATCTCAGCATTTATAGTTCCTTTTGTATAGAAAATTGAAGAACGCAAGCCACATGTGCAAATAGCTTGCCAAATGAGCACCTTCTGACCGAATTTCTCCATCACTAACAGTCGTATCTGCGGTTGGCACACGTTCCCCAACAGATTTAGTATAAAACTGCGGCCCCGGTAGCGTTCTTGAATCTTCTTTAACGTATGTTTCGTCATCCATCAAAATGCACTGGTCGACATTGTCCAAAATGCAGCTGTACAGCTTTCGAGCCCTGGTTTTGGCACGAGACTTTTGTTCTGGAGTTTGTTTAGGCACTTTCTGCTTTTTGTACGTCTTCAAGTCATTCCTGCGCTTGATTCGTTGAATCATTCCGATGCTGGTCCTGAACTTCTTGGCTAGATCGCGAGTAGAGGCAGATTTGTTTCGTTGAATATAATCCACAACTTTTTGGTCCAAATCAGGGTTGCTGGAGCCGGGTTTCCGGCCACTTCTCGGTAAATCCTTGAGGGAGCACTCCTTACCAAACTTTTCGATGATGCGTTTTACACTTGCCGGGTGAACATTTACTCTTTTCGCAATCTGGTTGTAAGTAACACCCTTTTCGGTGCACCAAGTGTGCAGAATTTTCTTTTAGTCTCAAATTCAATTCGCGACATTTTGAATACAACTTTATCAACGGAAATGAATGAACCGAATAATCATTTTTGACATGTAAACAAAGCAAATGGCGCTTACACGCTAAAAATATATACAGTAGTTTATGCGTAATAACGCATCGAATGTTTATAACTACTTTTCGATACACTCCTTAATAGTTTACTCTCGTTTGCAGCATATAACCTCTACATTAATACATATTGTAAATGTTTGCCATATTGCTATTGAAAGGTTTTTGTTATCGTCGTACAGATAAAAGGAAACATTGAATTTTATGCTTTTTCTAATGTACATAAAGGGAATGCTAGATTTGGCAGAAATTAATGGGATATTTCATGTAAATTGAGGTCATATAACGCCTGCATCTAGCCTGTTGTATGACAGATTACAAACATTGTTGTATGGTGCATGGAAGATTGCATAGAACTTCGTCGTTTATGCCTCCTTTGGGTTGAAATTAAACGAGAGGAAAATTTTTCACGCTTGTTAGAGTTAATTATTTTTTTCTGTGCTGCGAACAGTCTTGATTGTATACCAACTTTTTTCAAATAGAGTACAGCAAAACTTTTGTTCCTGAAAATTGCCATTTTTTATGGTAACTGAAATTAACCGCCTATTCGGCATATTGTTATTTGGCCTTTTACCATCTGACATATTGTTAAAACTATATATATTAGATTTTAGTTTATAGTTGTCAACTATGAGTGTAAATGTCTAACAAACACGGAAACGGTCGTCTACAATAAGGGAAATGGTCCCACTGCTGAAAAAAAAACTATCAAATTTCATAAATTACGCCTTATGAAGTATCGGAAATGCTGGTTGTTTAGACTTCATAAGATTATAATGTTAATCATAAGGACTCTTATGACTTTCTTACTTACTCATAATGATTTTTCTATGAGTATCATATCCACAAAAGTACCTTATGATTTTCATATTCATCCTGTGGATGAAAAAAACCATAAGATAATTTAGTAAACCAACAACAATGGCGCACCAAGGAATGTTGTGGAATGGATGTTCGGATCATCTTCAAAAAATAATCACAAGAGGTAAGCCTATTTACGCTCATTTTAATCACCAACATCTATCCAAAGTGGTGGATCTTATACCTATGCCCATCTAAGGTAACCATCTTATAAGAAAATGTAATAAAGAAAGCCTGAACTACTTGTTAGCAATGCTTTTGCTAGGACCGTTAAAATAATCAAGGTTAATTCATTTTCCAACCCGGTTGTTATCTAAGTGTTTTTTTTATCCCTACAGAGACCACCATGTTTGTTAGCACCAACAAAACCTTTTCTGAACGACGGACATGCAGTATATCGAAACACTTGGACTTCATTATAACGTTAGGATTTTTTTCGTTGATTCTGGAGAAATCGGCCATTAAAATTCCATTTGATTATTCCAATGTTACATGACCACTTCAAGGATTGTAAGAAGGTACTTTTTCTATACAAATAAAGATTTGTTGGCCTCACTACTTTAATTATTTTAAAATATCAAGTCATCCTTCTGAACATAATATAAAAATTTTACCTAAAAATTAATTTTAAAATGCATAACGCACACGTTCAGTTAACATAATCAATAATAATGTGTTTCATAAGGTCGTGTAATGAAACTCATGTAATTATCATATCTAAAACATCGCTGGTAATGAAGACAACAAACATCGCATTCACGTTCATAAGGTATAAGTATGAATTTCAAACCGATTCCTTGTGGCTAAATTTCATAAGGTTTTTTAATGAACTTCTTAAGATTTTTTTCGTCAGTGCAGGAATGGTACGTGATTATGCGGATTTTCTTTATGCTCCTTGACACAAATCCAATTTGAATTACGTTTCGTGTGAAATTAATAATTTATTAGTTTGTGGTGTTGACTGCACAGATAAAAAGAAACATTGAATTTTCTGCGTTATATAATGCACATAAAGGGAATGCTATATTTGGCAGAAAATAATGGGATATTTATGTAAATTTAAGCCAGATAACGCCTGAATCAAGCCTGTGGTATGAAAGATTGCAAACATTGTTGTATGGCGTATCAAAGACTACAACCAATTGCGCTGTTTACGCCTCCTTTGGGTTGGAATTAAACGAGGGGAAATTGTACGCGCTTGTTAAAATTAATTATTTTTTTCTGTGTGTCTATAAGATGTTTTTAGTTCGATATCAGGAAATCGTCGTGAACTGTTTTTTGAGCGGTTACCGATGAATGCCGACTAATGAATAGGTTTTAATTATGTATTTAGGGTCAGATAGCAAAAACTAGAAATAAATAATGATAAATAAAGTTGTATATGATAATTGATAAGTTCGCTTTAACGAGGAAGTAACGGCGCTAAGGTGTGGCTAAGTTAGAATTAGAACATATACTATTTCGCATATTTCGGATATACATTAACAAATAGTGTTAGCTTTAGCTTAGCTTAGCTTAGCTTGACTGACTGCACGTATCGATGGTTGCTACTCCGTGATTGATCAGAATCAGTGAAATTGCACAATGAATCAACTGAATGGGGCTGGGAGTAACCGACCATTCTCACTGTACACGTTTCAGTGGCTCAATTTCTTTAATAATCAATAACGGCGCCGGCCACGTCCTTGCAATCAGTTGGGAATAGGGAAGGAAAGTTAGTGTGACCTTTGCTGATTAGGGACCGTGTTTACCTCTGCATCCCCACAAAGGTCACAGGAAGGAGGTTTTTCTATGTTAGTAGGGTAGGGCTCGATGGATCAGGATTCACCTTGATAAGTGATGTGATCATATATATATTATGCATTTTAAAATTAAATGAACATTCACACATACCTGCACAAACATACACGTACACTCAGTAGCAAAAAAAAAAAACCGCGCAAAACCCTGCCCCCAAAAACCACGTTGTTCAACCTCCTGTCTCCCCGCCAACCATCAATACTTCCAAATGAAAATCTGACAATTTAATAACTAATGTATAGACCCTATGCGATCAAAACCCCATGCCGACAAAACCTACAGACCCGAAGCTATCACAACATATGTGAAAAAAGCCATCCCTGGACACAGCAACCCCAAAAATCCGCCCCCCTGTGAAGGACCCAGGTAGCACACTAAAAACCTCTCCACAGCCTACAAAAATACAGAAAACAACGCGGACAAAACCCGAACCACCTCCACAAAGCGGTCCGGACCACAGCTGGCGTCAAAGTTGACAAACCAACACGAGCACCCCCCCGATACTGACCCCGCTGAAACATCGGTGCAAAAAAAAAAAGGCCGAGGTGAATTCATCTTATACACATGATTTGTTACGCGTGATATATCCCAAACAACTAGTGTAACCCACGAAGAACTTTGAAAATATGGCATTCAGTATGAGTTGGTTTGTGAAAACTACGTATACAGTGTTATACAGTATTATTAATAAAACTCACCTCGGCTTCCTCCCCGCACCGACACCTCAGCAAGGTCAGCATCGGGTGAAAAAGGGAAATGCCCACGTTGGTACGTCAACCCCGACGCAGCTGTAGTCCAAACCACCATATGGAAAAAGTTCAAATCCCGCCCACACAATCCCCCGTACCCCTACAAGCCCCGAAGAAACCTCCAATATGCCACCCAAACCCCTCACAGAAACACGGACCCCCGAAATCTTCACGTCTAAAAATGACTCCCCTCACACATGCCACGACAACCTCAAATCTATAAACCCTATCAACATGAAACCCCGATCACACCAGGTCCACACATTTTGCACAATGTTGTCAAACCCCCATCCAAAAACACTGACAATCGACAAAGTTACAGGAGGCTGAACATGGAGTCTTCCGCCAACAAAACCCCGCTCGGCCTCTCCCATGCCACTGAGTGTACATACACATACATATACATACATATCGAAACAAAAAATGTTGGAATGGGACACAAAAGGAGAAAATGGAAAGAGCTCACCCGGGTTTCCAGAACATTCCATTGCTGTGGTTGTAACATCGAGCAACCAGAGCAGGTCCGCGTACCCTCCAGATAACATTCTGTTCTTGAGGAGATGGTCGACCATGAACGCTTCACGACCATTAACCAAACATCTCCGAGTGACGCGGGTGAACTCGAGCTCCTCCTGTCGCCGCAAGGCTGTATGTTCGGGGTTCCGTCTGCACCGGGGACACTTTGTTTTTACACCAGTCGAAAGCCTCGTGTTGGACCGCAATCAACTCTTTAGTGACCGAATCATTATCAACACTACACAATAATTTCCACTAAATATCAAATTTTCTCGAAAATTTGCAGATAAAACAAGCAGCGAAGCACAAACACGTCAGTCCCGGAGCGCGATCTCAGATATACATTAACAAATAGTGTTCTGTTTTAACTAAAATGTTCAACTTGATGTGAACTTTAGAGGAAAAACACAAAAAAAATCATCTCGATTTCGAAGACATTTGCGGACTTTTACCGGAATACGTTTCATCAACCGGCGCATATTGTTCTCATCCATCGTTTTGGCAATCTTATTCCGCATGGTTTTCAATTCATTGATACTTTTGACGACACTGCCATTCACCTTCAGCTTCCTCTTCATAATAGCCCAAAATCTCTCTATCGGTCTGAGATGGGGACAGTTTGGTGGGTTGAATTCATTCGGTATAAACTGAGTCCCGTTGGTTTCATACCATTTTTGCACTGTTTTGCTGTAATGACAGCTTGCAAGATCTGGCCAAAACATGACAGGTTCATTGTGGGATCTGATGAATGGCAATATTCGCTTTTGAACACATTCCGTTCTGTACAGCTCTGAATTAAATGTCTTATCAGTGATGAAAACCTTGGTCTTCCTACCGCAGCTACAGATGCCTTGCCAAATCTTGTATTTACGTGCAAATTTATCTGCAAACACAAACTTGAATTTGAAAAGAACATCTGCCCGAGTCATAGCCAAGTAAAATGTTTGTCGATTTTTTAATAACGCCTCGTAGCTCACTTAGTCTAGGTGCCCACTGATGTGTTAAAGTTGCGGCATCTGCTAGCACCAACGTTCACCACACGACTCCCGATACTGACACGATGTTTTGACGTGCAATTAGATGCCATATAACGGCTACAAAACTGACATATTTGCTTTTTGCTAGTTGTTTATTGTCATTTGGCGATTCGTTTTAAATCGACGGTTGCGGAATTTTACACACGCTGAGATTCAAGCGGGCGGTTGACAGTACCCACCCGACGCTAGCTTTATGGCTTGCGATCTGTCGACAAAGTTTCTCTTACATTTTCAAAACAAGTCACACGTTTTGGCCCAGACCAAGAAGAGTTTTTCAAATGATTGCGCACAATTATTTTTCTTCTTTCTTCTTCCATTTTGTATTTCAGAAATACGTTCAAACTGCACGGCGAAATTTTATTCTGATATTGTTATTGTTATGTGGAACACATAGGATGTCATAGTTTACAAATCCGACCACTAGGATAGCTGTAGGAATAAAAAATTTTCGTTCCAATACTAAATTGGCCACACCTTATAACCATAAGCCATATAGGGCTAGGGCTATAGTTAATAATGAAGTCCCAATTGTTTGAAGAAATATGGAGCATCACTTAACCTTCCTAGAACAGATTCTCCCAACGATCATGTTTAAATTTTTTTTTGTTCTGTACATCGAACAGGACATTCTGTTTAACTTTTTTCTACGACTATTTTCCTTTCCTTTGATATCTACCGAAGGCTACGTGGGTCTCCCGTGTCCTGTTAAGGTAGATAAAAAATCCTTCCCAGATCTAACGGTTGCACGGACGTGGCCAAGTGAGGGATCAAGGAGAGTCTTAGTGGAGATTTTTGCTTGTAGAAACGTATCAGTCACTGGTTTCGAATCATGATGACATGCAATGTTTCCAACGAATTATTCCTCATCGTAGCTCCATCCACGAGATGTACAAACATCAATTCTAATGCTAATAGATCATTGCACGAAGGCGTCATCAATGCAGTTTTGACAGTTCAGTGAGCTTGTTTACGTGGACTTAGAAAATGTTCGGTAAGGTCGGCTCAGAATTTGTTGCAATTGAAGTAAACTTGTCGGAAAACAGACACCAGTGCTTATTTTTAGATCATTTACTGAATCTAATCGTACAGAATCCGCAAAAAGCCAATTAAAAATTAAGTTTGAGCGGTTCAAATTCTAACACCTTGTAAACAAGCTCCCTGAACTGTCAAAAAAGTGAGGTTGATAGATTCGGTGCAATGATCTATGCTAATCCGTTTTCTCTTGGCTTTGGAAAAAGACTACTCATTTTCATACTTCCTAGAGAAGCATCGAATTAAATGACAACAGCTTCATTTGGATATAAACAACAGGATGCAGCCTAAAGTTGGTAAAATACTGCAAGCAATTGGCATTGATGGTTACGCGTGTGTGTGTTTAGAATTATCGGAACAGTCTATATTGGGTATAGGTGGTCCTATTTTTTTTATCAGAGTGGGACAAGCTAAACTATCTTTTGTGCAAAAGATTGCAAAATTTTGCTATTATAAACCCGAGCTTTTTGGGTAGATAATCCTTAGCTAACAAAAAGTTTCAATTTCATCGTACTAATCTGCCAAAAGAAAAAAAAAACATTTACAAAATTATCATGCCATATCCGTTACACTGAGGAACTTTTCGAAGCAAATTCAATTATCCTCACGTTGCCAGTAGGTAGGAAGCATACCGGCGAAAATCTGCTTACCGAACTGACCAAGTCCCAGACCAGATTTTCCCCAAGGATTGAGGAAAAATTTCTACGAAAATCACCTCGCAGTATCATTCTTTTTTGCACGTCATTTCGTTACTCTTCTTAAATCTGCCACCTGAAAACCATCCGTTCGGACAGATAACCGGAAAATCCTGTCGAGAGGAGAAAGTTCCACCGACCCGTGGGAGGATTGATGCAGCTCATCTTTTTCCATTCCTCACAATTCACTGCTTACGGCTAAAAAAGGATCACTTTTTAAATCTGCTTTTATTGCTTCAACATGTAAGTAGTATACGGTTTGGTAGGTTCAGGTAGACGAGTCATACACGGTGACTGGGAAATTGAATTACATTCATGAAAATTTGTCAGACATGTGAATGCGAGAATTTCACAATTCCTAACAGGTAGCAGTGGCTGCAAAATGGGATCCGAAAAGGATGGATTTTTTTCCCTGAAGATACACATGATAATTGCTTTTCAGAATGGATGAACTTTTCCGTCGCTGCTTTTGTGGACTCGTTAATGGGAAATTGGGAAAAATTAGGGAATATTAAGAATCAGTCAAGAGGCTTATTAAAAAGTTTTTCGTTTTCTTCTCTTCGGTTCTTATATGGAATCTTATTTTTGGAGATAAAGCATCCATTAATTGTTGATGCTGTTGAAAAGTTTTCAACAACGTTTTCCAATCCAATGGAAAGTTGAGAAATTGTTTCGAGTGGAAGGGGTTTGCCAAGGATAGGATTACAATTATGTTTGAATTTCATTCACCTTTCACTAAACAATTATTCGTCAATAAGAAAGGGAGAGCGAAAATCGCCATTTCAAATCAAAACATTAACCGGAGCAAATTGAAAGTCATTTATATTCAAGGTTCGGATGGATTTACAGAAGTTCATCGGATATTGAATCAATAATTCATGCCAGCTGATTGTTTAGCATCGAAATGCGATGCCTAGCAATTCAAATCCTAACAGAGCATTTCGCTTAAGCTTTGCCCAACTTTTGTGAATTCATGAAAAATCATCTCATTTCCCGCCGTACTGAGTGTGGCTTGACTTATGCACTGTTCGCTTGGGTGGTTTCATCGTTTTCCAGCTACCCATCCCCGAGTACGACGAAAGCACAGGTACTCCATCTCACCAGTGGCCATTCCAACATTGCGGGGCAAGTTGATGGCAACTGTGAAGCCAGCTCGGTTGGATACGTGTTTTGTCCTGTGAAAATGGCCCTACGGCCAGGACGGAGATAAATTGAAAGCAGAAATTGTACACAACTCACTGTATCTTTCCGAAAAAAGCGGTATCCTTTTAGACAAAATGGTCAAGCTGGCGAACGGAAAGGGGGTCGGGTGGGTAAGTGAGAAATATCGGTAACAGATTTTCCATTTTCTCAATGACCACCATCGCATCCATCGTTGACGTAGGAATCT
Organism: Aedes japonicus; assembly: GCA_034211315.2. NCBI lineage: Eukaryota > Metazoa > Arthropoda > Insecta > Diptera > Culicidae > Aedes > Aedes japonicus. The sequence goes on along the minus strand of JASCZW010000084.1, from coordinate 47,957 downwards.
AGCAGTAGGATGTGCAGTGGGAAGTGCTTTTCAATTTTGTGCAGTCATGTGCTTGTGGGCTTGGTGAAATACCTGTATGTAAGTGCCGTACTGCGGGCTATGGTGAAAGTATGAATGCCTAACCTTGCATACCATCTCGATAAGCTACGGAGGATGATCAGCGAGAAATGGTAAAGAAATCAATAACATGTTTGCCACACATTGTAAGCATGGGTGGTAATCGCTTTTCTGGACCTAATGGGATGTCTGCGGGATCTAAAATAATGAATGCGATTTAGGTTGAAAAAAAAAGTACAGTAGGGTAACTAGTGGCATTGGCGTGAGAGGAATGGATGTTAATGACTACTATGGAAGGAAATTGTCTGCAGTTTAACGAACTTTAGTCTGATAAAGGGTATTTCGATCAAAATTTGGTCAAACTGTTATGTGTGTGGGTCGATCAAAGTTTTTATTGATAAGTCAAATTCTGTTTCTTTTTCAATTTCAGTTAATACAGAATACAGGAGAAATATTCAGCTAAGCTTCCTATTCACCAAATGCGAATTGCGGGGTCTTTCGTTTAACACCTGCCAAAAGATTTTGTACAGTGTTTCTTGCTCACAACAGCTTTTTGAGTCTTCTTAAGGTTCCGCTTGACGATGGCCCAATATTGTTCGATTGGGCGGAGCCCTGGCGTGTCGGGAGGGTTCTTGTACTTGGGCACCACTTGAACGTTGTTGGCAGCATACCACTCCATGGGCTTTTTTTCCGTAATGGCAAGATGCCCAATCTGGCCAAAATAGAACGGAACATTGTGTCGCTTCAGGAAAGGCAGAAGACAATTTTGTAGGCACTTGCTCAGATAAATTTCCTGGTTGACGGTTTCGGTCGCAATGTAAACGTTTCTCTTCGAGCCACAGGTACTGATGGCCTGCCACACCGATATTTCTTCGCGAACTTTGACAATTAAATGTGCTTGAAAATATCTGCCACTTTTTCTCGTCCGGTTGCCGTATAAAATTCCTGCTCAGGAAGCTGTTGGAATGCCTTGACGTTAGATTCCTCGTCCTGTACCACGCAATCAAACTTCGTCAGCATCGTCGTGTACAACTTTCGCGATCGTGCTTTGACCGACGTGTTTTGTTTATCGTCGGATTACTTTCTTGTAAGTCGACAGTCCAGCTTGTTTTTTAGCTCTATCCACGGTTGAAGGCGCCACTTCCAGCTTCTTTGCGACATCTCGGACGGAGAGGTTGAGGTTCCGATCGAAACAACGGGCAACTCTTTTTGTCGTCGCTGTGGCCTCCGGCTTTCGATTTCCCCCGATCCAGCTTTCCTGGCTGTCGACAAACGTTCACCGAACACTTTTAATACGTTGGTAACAGTAGATTTAGCCACATTTAACAATTTCGCCAACTCGGCGTGAGAATAGTTTGGATTTTCGCCATGCACGTGCAAAATTTCGATGCGTTGCTACTCTTGCTTCGACGATATTTTGATAACTGAAGTGCTAATCTCAAAATCAAAATAAAGACATGATGCTACACGCACATATCTTCAAAATGAGGGGTGTGCAAAAAATTTTAATGCACGATGAAAGGAAATGCGTCAAATTTGAGTCGACTAAAATTTTGATCGAAGTACCCTTTACTATTAAAAAAATATTCCTAGAGTTGAATGGTGATAGCTCTGTTGGGTTTCAGTGACCCATTTTTGAACGCCTTTCGGTTACTCACGGGGGCTGCTTTAGCACAGTCAGCAAAAATGCAGCTATGCCTACCTAGCAACCCCATGTTGGAGGTGGCTGGGTTCGATTCCCGGTCTGGTCGGCATATGGTATGAATGAACTTGCCACACAATTATACTAATGCAAAAATGGTACCTGGAATCGAAATTAATAACTGTGGAAGTGCATTTAAAACACTAAGCTCAGAGCAAGCACTGAGGTGACTTTTACATACAACAAGCCCCGTATAGACATAATACAAATACACTAATTGTTATGTTATATATTCTCCGTGCGAGGAGTAACCCCAACTAACATTTTTAGATGCCTAAGCCGAAGTTAAGAACTTATAAGCTGTTTTATAATTGTATAAAAGCAAGTGAAGCTGAATAAGCTATAAGCAGAATTAAAAAATCGATGCAGTACTTATGCTTAATGTAATACAGCTTTAACGCAACATTTAGCTTTAGGTTGCATACTTTGAAAAGAAAGCTCTTATGCGAACAATGTTTGTCTGCATTTACACAGCTTGTTTATGTAGCTAAGAAATTAGTCGGTTAAGCTTTTGAATTATCATTCTGTGTTCTCTTACACAGTTTTATTTGTTGGCTTTATAATAGCTTTTCAAAAGCCTTTATATTAGAAATACCTTAGCCGCTATACAGCTTAGTGATTATAGCTGTATAAAATGTTGTATAAGTACATTGAGCGAATACATCGAAAATATTTCATTCGAATATAGTATGGAAATTTGCCAGAAGACATTATTGCAAATTTTATACGATTCCCTTATGGAAAGAAATCATATGACGATCGTATGAATATTTTCCTCACATGAAAAAAAAAAAAAGTTGCAATCGGGATGCGAACCATGAGCCTCGGCATTCAGAGCCGAGCCACAATCCCACGAGACTATACACGCTTGAAAAGTGATGTCAATTGAAAGCGTAGAAGAGGCATGCTTTTATCGACCAATGCAACAATAATCTTTTAATACGATCTCTTATGGCTTTGTGGTTAATAGTTCTGATCGTAGGGATAATTTCCTGAGTGTAGTTGCGGCACAGAGTATGGAGCATATATGCAGTTATTTATATGGAGTTCTTGAGCTTGAGCTCTTGAGTTGAGTCTTAGCTGTCAAACTAAATAAAAGGAATACCGTCCATTTTATCGAGCAGACCATTTAGATTTCAAAATATTTCGAAGGATGTTTAAACAAATTAAGAAAAGCGGTACTTACTATTGAACACGAAATCTGAGAAAGTATGAAGCTTATTTGAGGAATTCACATTCGGAGATTCGCGCAATTGACAGTGCTGTCTAAAATTGCTTTCAAATAAACAATATAAATTCCACTGAGCAGAAGATCAGGTGTTCAATTCCCGGTCTTAGTGGATTTTTTTATCACCGGGAATTCATTAATATAGCAATGATAAATATAGCAATCTATAACAACAGTTATAAATGAAATTGATATTAATGTAGTTTAAAAAAATTATAAAAAATGAATCCAAGCGCGACACAGCTAACAACGTAAATTGGATGGTGATCATGTTTAGATTATAAGAATCTCGGTAACACTGATTTTCAAAACAGTACAAACCTGTTCGTAAAGAGCTTCAGCAATTATTGTTGTTCAACATTATTAAAACTAAAATATGTTTTGAACACTTTGAATACGGGTACTGGAATTCCTCGCAGCTGATATGGATCTGAGGATACACTCACCGTTCTTATGGTGAAGATGCAGAGTTCAAATCTGGTGAGTACACGGGTAAGTGATATATAAATATATACTATATATAAACATTATAATACAAAGCTCATATAGTTAAATGTTAATTACGCATTACAACGATAAAACAACACCATTTCCGTAATACCGTCCACGAGTATTGTAAACAGTGTTTGACATACATATTTTTTCAATTGCTGTATAGTGACTATGTTTAAGCGTTTATATCAACATGTTAAGACTACCAATAAAAAGCTGTTTGCCACAGTTCTAAAAATAGAAATTGCGATGAACAAATAAATATGCTGAATATGCGTTTCCAAAGAACAGTTACGTAATAAGTTGTATAATTTTTGGATAAAAGCTTCCTAGGCTATAAACCAATTACATATTCTGCTTGACATTTTTTGCATTTTCATGAAGCTGGGTAGATTCGCCAGATTTGCTTGTGAAAATATTGGCTGGGCGCTTGTGCAACCACTACTTGTAGCAAGTTGACTACTTCTATTATAACATTAAGTCAAATTTAACAGAAGTATTCTGTAATTTATTAAAATATTCGTATATAGTAGTTTATATTATTATTATTGTTAGATATTTTATTTGTTCATCAACGTCACCATTGTCTATGTGAAAATGTTCACCACTTTGAATGTTAGTCAATTTAAAAAAGCAAACAACACCATACTCATTTTCAACTTGCATGTATCGTCACATATCTTGCACCAAAGTTGTTCATCCAGCCCGTTGGTTCATTGGTCATTTCCTGAACTTTTACGACCGCTGATCTCACCACGGGGAAGGACTTATATGAATTCAGTTAAGAATGCGAAAGAGACAGCTATCTGAACGTTGGCTAAGGAAGAAGATGGTATCCACCATCGGTTCCGAATATGACTTTTAATGATCGGATTCATAAGGTCGTCGAACTTCCTCAAGTAGTTCAACAACCTCAGATTACCACTGACTACTAACCGAGGCCTATCTGAGGGTTACGGGACTACATCAGGACAGATTGTCCTGGACCGTGGAGTCAAACGGTAGTGGAATTTGTTTAGTTAGTTAGAGTCGCGAGTCTGAATTGTGGCTAGGAAATAAAAAGTAGGTTTGTGCGGTGATAAGTCGTGTGCGTGCAAGTTTGTCAGGAAGAGAAGCCGTTCGACGGCTTCTTATACAGGTTTTCCGGAACGGGATTCGAACCGACCGTTCTAACAACCCCACGCAGCCGCCAACACCACCCAGCCCAATCGACCACCAACCAACTGTTCCACGCTCCACCGACAGAAATTTCGGGGTTGCGGAAATACTTCCGAATACCGGAGGGGTTCGCAACGCCATCAAAGCGACCCTTAAACCGATACAAGGCCATTTTGCAACATCTCGGTAACCATTTTCGCCATTGTTGTGCATCCGTCGACAACTTGATTCGTCGTTTATGGAGGAATGTAGGAAGTTGCGGAATCTAACACCTCATCTTCGAAAGCCGCAACCGATTCCGTGCAGAGGCCGCGATACTTCACCAGCGGTAACTAGAAGCCGGCAAAGAAGCTCTGTCGCAGCTATAATAAAAGGGAAGGTCGGTAAAGGCGAAGCAACAACCAGTGAGTAACCCATGCGCATATGAAAAACAGTATTTGAGAAACACACACTATAAAAAACAGACAGGTAGAAACCAGAAAATCCGCACACGTAGGAGGCAATATTCAAAACAGGGAAAGGCAATAAAATGATGAAAACCTAGGTTTAATTAAACAAATCAAAATAAAATGTTGTTTATTCGTTTCCACCACCAATATTGAATGTTGTTTGTATAGCCATTAGGCCTTACGTGATGTCTAGATGCTAAGAGTTTTCTTGTCGTTCGATTAGTTCGGTTTTCGTGTTAGTTTGTAGCTTTTTCGGTATTTTTACTCCAAGTGTGGACTGCTTGGGAATCTCAGTCTCTCCACTCGCGTTGCGAAGCAAGAAAGGAAAATTTGTTTTCAGTGAGTTCTGCCTATGATGAAATAGGCACTCATACTCAGAAGTTTGGTAACTAATCGAACGGCGCTCATTAACCGTTATATTCTTAGCCTATGGTGGAGCCATCTTGACGTTGATAGCGGAGGTACTTGGGTTGACCGTTCAGTGAAGCTATATCTTCTCAAAACTGAATTTATATGAGAAACCTGCCCTGAGGTTGGGATTTCTTGCCGGGCATAACAACAGACGAGTGGCCCTCCTCGGAGGTGGCGCATAAGTCACTCGTTTTACGATTCAGGGGACAGATAACCCCGCAGCTACACTCTGTGTGCTACAAATGGCGCCCAACGTTTGAAAGGCCGATATTTATTTTTCGAAATTTTGTTTAATTGTCTATTTGAATATAAATTTTTTGTTGATTATTTCGGATTTGAGTGGAACAATCATTTAATAGTTTTGCTTCCTTTTCCTTTCTTGCTTCGCAACGCGAGTGGAGAGACTGAGATTCCCAAGCAGTCCACACTTGGAGTAAAAATACCGAAAAAGCTACAAACTAACACGAAAACCGAACTAATCGAACGACAAGAAAACTCTTAGCATCTAGACATCACGTAAGGCCTAATGGCTATACAAACAACATTCAATATTGGTGGTGGAAACGAATAAACAACATTTTATTTTGATTTGTTTAATTAAACCTAGGTTTTCATCATTTTATTGCCTTTCCCTGTTTTGAATATTGCCTCCTACGTGTGCGGATTTTCTGGTTTCTACCTGTCTGTTTTTTATAGTGTGTGTTTCTCAAATACTGTTTTTCATATGCGCATGGGTTACTCACTGGTTGTTGCTTCGCCTTTACCGACCTTCCCTTTTATTATAGCTGCGACAGAGCTTCTTTGCCGGCTTCTAGTTACCGCTGGTGAAGTATCGCGGCCTCTGCACGGAATCGGTTGCGGCTTTCGAAGATGAGGTGTTAGATTCCGCAACTTCCTACATTCCTCCATAAACGACGAATCAAGTTGTCGACGGATGCACAACAATGGCGAAAATGGTTACCGAGATGTTGCAAAATGGCCTTGTATCGGTTTAAGGGTCGCTTTGATGGCGTTGCGAACCCCTCCGGTATTCGGAAGTATTTCCGCAACCCCGAAATTTCTGTCGGTGGAGCGTGGAACAGTTGGTTGGTGGTCGATTGGGCTGGGTGGTGTTGGTGGCTGCGTGGGGTTGTTAGAACGGTCGGTTCGAATCCCGTTCCGGAAAACCTGTATAAGAAGCCGTCGAACGGCTTCTCTTCCTGACAAACTTGCACGCACACGACTTATCACCGCACAAACCTACTTTTATTTCCTAGCCACAATTCAGACTCGCGACTCTAACTAACTAAACAAATTCCACTACCGTTTGACTCCACGGTCCAGGACAATCTGTCCTGATGTAGTCCCGTAACCCTCAGATAGGCCTCGGTTAGTAGTCAGTGGTAATCTGAGGTTGTTGAACTACTTGAGGAAGTTCGACGACCTTATGAATCCGATCATTAAAAGTCATATTCGGAACCGATGGTGGATACCATCTTCTTCCTTAGCCAACGTTCAGATAGCTGTCTCTTTCCCATTCTTAACTGAATTCATATAAGTCCTTCCCCGTGGTGAGATCAGCGGTCGTAAAAGTTCAGGAAATGACCAATGAACCAACGGGCTGGATGAACAACTTTGGTGCAAGATATGTGACGATACATGCAAGTTGAAAATGAGTATGGTGTTGTTTGCTTTTTTAAATTGACTAACATTCAAAGTGGTGAACATTTTCACATAGACAATGGTGACGTTGATGAACAAATAAAATATCTAACAATAATAATAATATAAACTACTATATACGAATATTTTAATAAATTACAGAATACTTCTGTTAAATTTGACTTAATGTTATAATAGAAGTAGTCAACTTGCTACATAATCCTCTCCTAAAGTTACGAAAATTTGATTGAAATTTAGATAAATTACAATCAAATTTTCGTAGGGCTAAACAATAAGAGAAAAATTAAATTTCAGGTTAATAACTATTGAGCAGACTATTGCATTTTATTGGGCTATTGCAAAAAAAATGTTGGCAGACGCATTCCTCATTCATAAAAAAAAACGTTCACATAAAAAACTACTTGCACCTGTAGTTGATGACAACTCCAGAGAAGTAAACATAAACTAGGACATTGTCTTTTACTCCAGCAATAATTGAGCCGAAAACAAGACAGTTGACCGTAAATTTTCTCACGAAAAAAACCCTGTGGATCCTAAACAACAATTAACTCCAGAATCAAATCCCGAAAAACAATTGTATTAATTTTCCACAATAAATGACCTGTGAATCATGAATTCTATCTCCCCAGATTTATAATCCGGGATTCGTGATAGAACACGCTTTCCACATTAAATGTATTCCGAGAACATTCCTGATATGGTTATCCGAATTATGTTTCTCAAATAACAACATAAATTTTAAAAATCATCAATAACATTTAACTTGAAATGTTATGAGATTACACAATACTACAAACAACATGAATCACCCCTCGTTAAATTATTTCGGGAGAAAGTCGTCACTCACTCCCTTGCAAGTAACTCACGCACTCACATCGCTGCCAACATAGCGGAATAATAAATGGAATTGTCATAATGTGAAGTGAAGTGAAAACAAAAAAATAGATTCAACGGCACGAACCCCCAGAAGATCAAATTTATATGGTGAAATTAGTGGAAACGACGGATTTGTTACGGAAAGTTGAAATTTATATATATATACATATATATTGGTGTTTGGTTTTTCTAAAGAACTGTTTTGGGGAGTTTTTGGGGGGTGTTTTTTCCATTCTCGTTTTAGGTTACTGAAGGCTGAAATTTTTTTCCATAGAAATGGAACCAAATTCCAATTAGATTTTAGTTCTAGCGATGGATATGATGATGATGATGATGGATGAATCAAGGAATAATAAACAGAAGCTAAAAAGAACAAAGGACATCGAAATGGAAAATTAACCTAAACAAAAATACCGACAACAACAGAATAACAGTTTTTATATTAAGTGAGTAACTTTACCGATTAATTAATCCCAAATTTAAGCTACTAACTATAGAAATACCGTAGGCGATAGGCGCGTACTAACTTACTAATAAAATATTTACAAAATCTACAATATTTACAGGGAGAACTACGTCATCGTAGTGTTGCCTCCTTCTGACTTGTCTGATGTTGTCCCTTGATGGTATTTTCGTGGAGTATTTATTTGAAATTAATCTCCTCAGTTGCTTCAGGGAAAGTTTCATAGTTTGTTGATTGGTATGTGAGTAGACGTCCTTTGTCAGTGACGATATTCCTGCGCAATCTCAAGTATCAATGAGCCATAAGTGTTGGTAATTTGAGGCCAGAGATCAATGTTGGGCTCGTTCCTAGGCTTCATAGGAATCATTACTAACTCGCAGTGAGGATCGGAAGTCATCGCTTAGGCTCTCTGTTACATTCGTGTTTCCACTACTTTAAATCAGATCATCACCCAGCTCGTTCTATGCTTCATGATTCCTACTACTTCTGTGAAAAGTCATCGCCCAACAGACACCCTTCAAAGTGTATGTCACAAGTGCCTGCAGTGTTACTGTCGATTGTGCAATCCATCATCTCCGACATCTGACTTTTCCCGTAGGAGTTTTATGAAATTTGTTGCTCACGGTTCATAGCTTTTGAAAATGGATAACCGCTCGCAGCGATCAGCATGATTTTGACCCCGTAGGTGTTTTCACTATTCAAAATGTGGTTACTCCGAAGAGGGTCATAGCTGAAAAAAAGTTGTCGTTAAGTAGGTAGATGTGCCTTCTTTAAATGGCTTCCATAAAAGACGCCTAGTCGTCTTCCCAGTTAAATCCTCAAGCTCATAGCAGTGTTTTCCTAATAATTTCCTGACTATGGCGAGTCCATACTTGGGGCAAGTTTAGCACAGAATTGTTTGGCTTTGTTGGACAGTTCGAAAGTCCTTTGGCGTACGGTTTCTCCAGCAATGTACGTAGGACACCCGAATTTGAGCGGAGGTTGTAAGATCGTTTCGTGACGTTCGCAGGCTTTTTGCGAGATGTTGTTTAATCTCGTCGTACAGTTTCTTCCGCTGGTTGTGGACAACGTTATTCTGCGCCTGGCTCACTACGACTCCTTCCTCTCATTCGCTGATATTCTTGGTCGTCTGATACCATCTCTCGGTCAAATACCACAAAGTACGGAGAGTACTTGTTGATTCATGAACCGCACTTCGGATGGCACACGCAATCGCTTGAAGGTTGTCAGACCAGTCCTTATGATTTTTAATCGTAGCCCGGATTGCTGTCGTGACTACTCGATTGACCCTTTCGGTGTTGTTCACCTGCGGATGATACGATGGGGTTAACCAGTGATTGACTCCGTACTCGGATAAAAGCTCTCGGAAGACCTTTGACGTGAACTGTGTCCCGTTATCCGTCAGGACTACTTCCGGCACTCCGAACAGCAGGAAGATCATGCTTTGACAAACTCGGTTAGTAACGAGGCCTTCGCTTCGCGAAAGGGTTGTATTAGGACGAATTTACTAAAGACGTCTGTCGCCACGAGTAGGCAAGTGTGTCTGCCTTTTCCCGATGCAGGTAGAGGACCGACGTAATCCAGGGTAATGAACTGCCATGGATATTCTACGAATTCCTTCTGGACTCCCATCGGTGGCGTAACGTTAATGTTCCCTGCCTTGGAGGTTTGACATTTTAAACATTCTTGGCAGTGTTTCTTAACATTCTTAGCCATTCCTGGCCAATGATAGCGACGTTTTAATCCGTGCAGCGTCTTATCGAAACCGAAATGAGCTACTTCGTGTTCTTTTTTTACGATCTCGGGTCGTTCAGCTGGCCGTGGTAATTGTTTCCACCTGAATCGATTATCTTCCGTCCGATTCTTGCTTTCTAAAAAACGATATATAGTTCCATCTATCACACGATAGTCTGCGAATTTCTTGAGGTTGGCTTGAATCATCTTCACCTGATCGTCGTACTCCTCGTCTTGAGTGGACAAATCGAGAAGATTGATCGACCGTGAAAGGCAGTCGGCAGTAATATTGTTTGCCCCCTTTCGGTATTCCAACTGGATATCATAGGATTGAATTTTCAGTGCCCATCGGAGCAGTTTGGAGTTCCCTGACTCAACTCCGATGGTGAATAACCACAAGAGGCTTCGTGCGTCCGTAACGACCTTAAACCGAGATCCTTCTACGTAGTGTCGAAAATTTTCGATTGCTAGTAGTACTCCTAAACACTCTTTTCTACGCTCGAATACGCTCGTTGGGTTCTGCTGAGTTTTCGCTGAAGTAAGCCACTGTTCTGGTGTTGCCGTCAATTTCCTGAATCAATGCTGCGCCTACCGCTGTATCCGACGCATCGCTCTCGATTGTGAAAGGCTTCCCAAAGTCCGGGTTCATTAAAATAGGTGCTGAAGTAAGGACGGATTTTAGCTCAATGAAGGCTCCTTCGGCTGGTTCTGTCCACTCAAACTTCTTCTTTGACTTCTTCAGCAGATCCGTTATAGGTACCGTTATTCTGCTATAGTTTGGAATAAACCGTTGGTAGAATCCTGCAAGTCCGAGCAGTCTCCTAACGTCTTTGACATTTTTTGGTCTAGCATAATCCAGTATCGGTGTTATTCTCGAGCTGTCGATCGCTATACCTCTTTCTGTCAATAGGTAACCGAGGTATTTTACTTGTTTACGACAAAATCGGGACTTCTCCAAAGAGATAGTCAGGTTAGCGTTTTTCAACCTTTCAGCCACGATTTTTAAGAGTCGAAAATGTTCCTCTAAGGTTTGAGACGCAATCACGATGTCATCAAGGTACACGAATACCGACGGCATCAAGTCGAAACCAATGACTTTATCCATCAGTCTGCACATGGTGAAAGGCGCATTGGTGACTCCAAACGGTAAAACCTTGAACCTAAACAGTCCTCTGGTCGTGCGGAAAGCTGTGTAATTTCTACTTGCTTCATTCAGTGGAATTTGGAAATACGCGTCCTTCAAATCAATTATCGAGAAGTATTTCGCGTTTTCCAATCTTTGAAATATTTCCAGCATATTCTGATCGGATAGCTGTCCTTTACGGTCATGCTGTTCAACCGCCTGGAATCCAAACAAACTCTTATTTTGCCATTGGACTTCCTTACGGGTACAACAGGATTGGTCCATTCACTGTAGCATTCTTCAATGACATCCATGTCTTTGAATCTTTGTATTTCTGCATCGATTTCTTTTTGGATGGCAGGAGCGCATCGATACATCACTTGGTTCTTCGGTTTTGAACCTTCCTTTAGTACGATCTCGTGCTCGATTAAGTGTGTTCGACCTAATTTCTGGCTGTAAGTATACTCGAAGCTTTTCATTACCTCCACAAGTTCCTTCCGCTCGGATTCCGATATTTCATGTTCTATCTCCACTGTTTCTACCGTGGGTAGCTGAACTTCCTCTGGGACGTCGAAAGTTGGAAAGTCCAGCGTTGTATCGCTCCCTGAGGTTGGGATTTCTTGCCGGGCATAACAACAGACGAGTGGCCCTCCTCGGAGGTGGCGCATAAGTCACTCGTTTTACGATTCAGGGGACAGATAACCCCGCAGCTACACTCTGTGTGCTACAAATGGCTATTTTCCTTAACCATTACTCAGTTTAAAGTTGTATACGTATTGTCTATGAAGAGTTTATCTAATTAAAAATTTTACTCGGGACGATTATGATTTAGAAGGAGATGTTCGCTCATCACCATGAGGCACCAAGAGTGAACAACAATATTTTTTGGCTAGAATGAAAGATATGAAGAGAAAGTTTTGATTGTTCCGCTAGTGTGCGGCAGGCTTGAAAATGTAACAGATGTTTTTAGGAAAATTGAGCGAAAAGGGCATGTGTACAGTGGTACTCGAACCAACGACATTTTTTCCTAACATCCCACTGCGGGGTAGGTCGAAGCACGGACTAAGTCCGCCTCTTCAACAGGCAAAAATGTCCGGTTGGAAGACGCTCATGTACCACTGTGGCTTGTATAGTTATTCTAGCGATCTATTGTGTGCACTCTGTTTACTGATGCGCACATGGGAGAGGAACTCTCTCCTTTTTTTGGGTTTGTTTTGATTCGCACCGACTGACGATCACTAAAGTTTTTTCTCGTCGTCTCCAACGTAGAGACCTCGGAGAGAAACACCGTGAAGCGATGCGATACTGGTCCCCACCAGTATAATTAATGGTTACCACCATTTATGGTTTTACATACATTAATTGTTATGTTATATACACCCAAAAGTTGAAATTGTAGCAAAAAATGCAATTGCAGTTTTTGCAATCGTATCTTGAGAAATCCGCATGATTCTGGAAAGGAAATTTTGCCCACCATGATCCACAAAGCTTTTTATGGTATAAACAAAGCCATGCAAGTGTGTGCAAGCGGTTATCGCTGTGTGCTTAGTGACTCGACAGTCGCAGCAACAGTTGGGTTTTTGTTCAACCGTCAACAACTTCTCAATATGGGTGAGACAATGACACAGAACACCGCTACGCCATTTGCCACTGCTGCTATTCCGCTGTCAAGTGTTCTATTTTTACTATCAGTCGTCATCACACTCCGATCTCCGTCTCTTCAAGTTTGCCCTTTTTTTAAATAAACGAAGCCATGCAAGTGTGTGCGACCGACATTTGCTTCATTGTTGTAACGTTGAGTCCCTCGACAACCGAAGCAACTGTAGGGCTTTTATTCCAAATATCTTAACTTGATATGGTGGCTAGATGGTTACAATACAGAGCCGTCACGCAAGAAGCAAGATTGTAATGCAATTTCGCATGATTTGAACAAAAACCCAACTGTTGCTGCGACTGTCGAGTCACTAAGCACACAGCGATAACCGCTTGCACACACTTGCATGGCTTTGTTTATACCATAAAAAGCTTTGTGGATCATGGTGGGCAAAATTTCCTTTCCAGAATCATGCGGATTTCTCAAGATACGATTGCAAAAACTGCAATTGCATTTTTTGCTACAATTTCAACTTTTGGGTGTTCCTCATCTTATAACGTTTTCATTAAAAAAATTGACTTTTATTGGATGGTGATAAAAACAAAGCTAAGACAGATAATTGCTTTTGATAAATTTCCGATGGAAGGTAATTGTTTAAGCTGACTTGCAAAAAAATTCTATGCTAGCGCCTCCTTTCGTTCAAGTCGATGACTCGTGAATCTTGGCTAGCAGTTGAATGCTCCTCGACGCTCAAGTTGGGAGCTAGCACTCGAAGAATATTCGACTTCTGTGAAATATAAGTTAACGACATTGTAGATGAATTATTCATGTTTAACTGTTATACCCCAGAAAACATGCCTTCCGTTTCCTCCAGGCATCGATGTACTCGAAAAGAGAAGCACAATTCAATACAACGTAGCTTCTTTCAAACGGAATGCAAAATCAAGTTCGTGTAACTGAATTCCACACTCTAATATAATAACGAGATAACGTTTTCTCATCATCTTACATGGTTTTTAGAAAAATGTGCTGCAAAACTTCCAGTGATTCCTTCGAGAAGCCTAAATCCGCCAGCAGTTCATCTGACAGCACACATAATCTTCGTTCACATAAAATGTATCATTTTGTCAGATGAATATTATTGGGTATCATAATACTATTTATGCGTTTTTCACATGACATAATATAAATGGGTATATGATCTGTGTGAAGCTATGTGATGTTTTTAATAATTTTAATATTTTTTCTTGGTACAGTGTACATCTTCTTTTACCTGTACTCCGAAACTAACAATATCCGATACGTAGCGATATTTAATATGTAGCGTTGTTAAAAAAACCATATCATTTGTGTTAACAAATAAAGAGCGCTTAAAAATTACAAAAACGGGTATTTTTATTTCAACGTGTATGTCACTTCCGTGTCTCGATTTTCGCTTATCTTTCAGTGTAACTGGCCAGTATAGTGATGCTCAACCGACTATGATAAAGATCAAAACAACCATCAACATAAATAAGTGGACATTTACCGTTATGTCGGAATAGTCCTTGTTACCATGACAATAATCAAGAATGCCATGAACATGGTGAATTCGACAATTTTCAAGGTTATTGTAACCATTATATGAAATAGTCATCTTGACCATGATGATGTTGTTTTGAGAAGGAAATAATTTCTCATCACCCTGAGGCTTTAGGAGTAGACAGCATTTTTTTGCTAGAACAAAGTTGTTTAAAGAAAGTATTGATAGTTCCGTTAGCTCACGGCAGGCTGTGAAAATTGAATAGAAGTAGTTTGAAATTGAGCGGAGGGCATTGTGAGGTAGTATTTCGAAACAGGAAACACAAACTTTTACCAAGCATCCCCATGCGGGGTAGGTCAAGGCATGATCGAATGCACCACCTTGACTGGTAAAAGTTTGTGCACTTGATCGTGCTCATATACTACCGATAGTTTTTTTAATAGTTCTAACGAACTGTCTATTTGTACCCCAAATCCCCTACACGGTGTTCAATAAGTTCGGATACACTTTCAAAATTTGTTAAAAAAATGAAAACATGTTTTTTATTTTTGGATTTATGTTATTGAAAGCTATGTTTACAAGGAACGTTTACAACATTTCTCTTGGAATGACCCCCTTTGTACTCCTTAACGAGCTTCAAACGTTTCTCGAACGCGTCGCAGGCGGCACGCACGGACTGCATGGGCATTTCGTCCCAGATTTTGAGAATTACCGTCTTGAAATGATCCAAAGTGCTGACCTTGTATTCGTTCAGCTTCGCCATCATATAGGACCAAACAAAAAAGTCGAGAGGATTCAAGTCCGGGGAGCTGGGAGGCCACAAAGTTTTGTCCAGAAAGTCGGTTAAATTGTCCCGACACCAGGCTTGAACCACATTTGCCGTATGGGCTGGTGCACCGTCCTGCTGGAACACGTAGTGCTCATCGCCGTAGAGGCTTCGGAGACTGGGGGCAACAACCTTTTCCAAAACCTCAGTTTTGTAGTACGCCGCGTTGATTTTGACGTTTTTTTCAATAAACACCAAGGGTAGCTTACCACGTTTGCATACTGCCCCCCAAACCATCACCGACGCGGCACTTTGGAACCGAGGATGTTTATATTGGATTCAGGAATGCTGTCCCTCGATGGCGCCCACACCCGGTCATTTTGCACATTGTGCGGCTGCTGCAGCACGAACAGTTTCTCGTCCGAAAAAACAAACTCCTGACCAGCGTGCCGAGAGAGGATCCTCTTAGCTCGATCCAACCGCTTTTGCTGGTAGCCTCCGAAACGCCATGGACCTTACGTTTTTGTAAGGCCTGAAACCAAGGTCCTTGGTGAGTATGGTGTGAGCGGTTCCAATGGAAACGTTGAGATCTGCAGCCGTTTTCCGGATTGAGCGGTTCTTTTTGCGCCGAATTCGCTCCCTCACGATCTTGATGACCCGTGGCGTCCTCGCTGAACGCGGCCGACCGGATCTCGCACGGTCATTGGTCGAGGACGTCTCCCGGTATCGCCTGATGGTCGTGTAGACAAAGTTCCGCTTGACCCCATGCGATTTCAGCAGCCGGAATATATCGCCGGGTCGCTCACCGTTCAAAAAACGCTTAATTACGAAGTCCCGATACTCTTTCATCGCGCGTAACAAACGAACAACAACTAACAGAATGTCAACACCGCGCACATTCGGTAGCGTATGAATGAAGCTAAAGCTGACACCAATACCAATGCAGAATATGTACATGGCGCATACCTACGCAATGATGAAAACTTGTATTCGAACTTATTGAACACCGTGTACATGGGAGAGAAACTACCTCCCGCTCCTTTTTGGGTTTATTTTTGGCATACGACTTCTGCTTTACCTAACTTGACCATGTTTTAATTGTCAGTACAACCATGGAATTATTCTCAGTGTATGTGCACTTTTGTGCAGTTTGCGGTTTTTAACGTAGGACTACGTTTTTCTTTTCTATACCGGGCGCCGTTTCAAAATTTTGAAAAATGAGAGCGTTACGCAAAAGTGAAAGGTTTTTGAACGCTTATAACTCTCGTTCGACTAAACAGAATGACTTCATTCATACACCATTTGATCAAAAAGACTCACAAATTTTTCGCATTGAAATTTGAAAGAAGTTCAATTACTATAAGTAGTTCAATTTTTCATTTGAAAATGACCTACTTTTGCTCCCATACAAATTTTCATATCAACAGGTTGAAAAATGTGTTGTCTCTAGCAAGGTCGTAGGAAACGAGTAATAAATGTCTTCTTCTTCTACAAAATAACTTTTCCCCGTTCCACAAACATTTCTGAACGCACAAAGCTATTGGTCGAAAATGACATCATATTTGCGCTAAGCTCTGATTGGTTCATTCTGCCACAGTAACCGTGCCAGCAATTATGGAACACGTGGGAACGACTAACCAATCAGTTCACGCTGTGCATCCGTATGCGACAGACGTGTTTGCGGAGCGCGTCTGTGGAAAACGCCGCTAGGGAAAACAAGAAGACCAGAATCATCCCACGTCACTAGCAGCTGGCCATCCGCAAAGACGAGAAGCTGAACGAAGAAAGAAAGCCCAAAAGGAATCGCAAACTATTACTCCCCCGTCAACAAAATCCGTCCTTTTCAGGGCGACCAGCTTACTAATTAAAGAGTTTGGTTGAAGTTTTCTCTTGTGCTGTTTGTAATTCAATTCCCGCATCACAGCTGAACATAGAATTCATTAAACGCCGTGTCCCATAGTATATCACAAAGGATTAACGAACAAAATTGACGAATCCAGGTTGAAAAAAGAAGAAGACACCGAGTGGTGATAAATCTGACAGCTCCCATGTTAAAGTATAGGACAAACAATTTAAAAAAATTCAAATAAAATTCTAATTGAAAGCGGTTTGTTGTATGATAAAAGAAAAATGCAGAACTGTACAATAGGGGATTGTACAGTTCTGGATGTTTCTTCTATCATACAATAAACCGCTTTTAATTAGAATTCCATTTGAATTATTTAGAAGCATTTTAAAATGTTTGCCCTATACTTTAACATGGGAGCTGTCAGATTTACCACTCGGTGTCATCTTCTTTTTTCAACCAGAATTTTTCAGTTCTAGAAAAGATAATTTTAGCCGGAACTGCGACACGTCAGAAACCGATCATGTGGTTGAGTTCGTCATAGTTCCTAGTTGTGCATACCGAATTAGTTGCTGTCAGTGGCAAGCAGATTAGTCATGTTTCTGTTAAGAAAATCATCCGTCTAGCGTACATCAATTAAAACTAATTATTGTCTCACAATGACTAAAGTTCGTCCCCTTTGATGCAATTTGTATCACACTGCCTTCGTTGGTACCGCCTTCTTTTGAGCAATAGCATCTGACGCTACATACCAGTTCTTTGCAGAATTTTGATTCAGTCTTACAACAGTCATGGAGCTGAGCAGTTAGCGGCAGCAAGCACCCTGGAGGGTGCATTGGCGAGCAGTCGTGCAGTTGGCTGTTGGTGCCGATGCTCCTGTCAACATTGCTGCGAGAACATAGTTGCTGAAGCCTGCGAATTGGCGGGAAAAGCCGCCCGTAACGAGACCAAATTCCCGAAAAACCCAAGTGGAATCGCAAACTATTTCTCCCCCGTCAACTAAACCCGTCCTTTTCAGGACGACCAAATCAGTTTAACTAAAGAGTTTGTTTGGATGAATTTTTCTCTTGTGCTGTTTGTAATTCAATTACCACGTCACGGCTGAACATGGCATGCATTAAACGCCGTGTGTTGGAGTGTATCACAAGGAACGTTGAACTACTAACGAACGAAATTCTAGAAGGGATAGTTCGAGCCGAACTGCGACACGTCAGAGACCGACCATGTTGGGTTCGTCGTAGTTCCTAGTTGTGTAAGCGGATTAGTTGTTGGCAGTGGCAAGGTAATTAAGAATATTTCTGTTAAGACTAATTAAAACTAATTATTGTGGCGCAATAACAGAAGTTCGGCCCCTTTGATGCAATTTGTATCACATTGACTTCGTTGGTACCGCCTTCTTTCGTGCAATAGCATCCGACGCCATTACCAGAAAATTTAATTCAGTCTTACGGTAGTCATAGTTCTGTGCACAGCAACATCTGCTGTTGCAACGCAGTAGGCGAGCGAATACACTGTAGGATGCACTGGTGAGTAGTCGTCATCCAGAGAGGTTGGTGCAGTTGGCTATTTGGGCCGATACTACCGCCAACCTGCCGTCAATGCGCTGCAAGAAAGAAGGCTGCTTAAGCCTACGAGTTGATGGGAAAAAGCCGCCCGTGACAACAGCGGTACAAGGATTATCCCACGTCACCTGCAGATGGCCACCGCACCGACGAGGAGCTGATCCAAGAAAACCCAAGTTCAATCGCAAACAATGTTTCCTTCCCGTCAACTATATTCGTCCTTTTCAGCACGATCAAATCAGCTCAGAAAGTGAAATGTCGCAGCATATGGCTGCAAGTATGTGGTTCCATAGTTATCTTCTACGCGTTAAAGATTGTGGCCCTCTCAACGATCGTACAAAATACAACCAGAGCCGTATCATTATTAAAACCAATCGGTCCTTTTTAGGGCCACCAAATGCTATCTGAAGAGTTAACTATAGAATTTTCTTACATATTTACTTCCCAATGCTGGTCTATCGTTCAATTGGCACTATTTCGACCTAGACGTCTATCGGCAATAAAAGACTTTGAATCCCCAAACAGACCACAACCATCTGCAGCAAGGGTTTGGAAAAAGAAAATGTATAGCACCTTATCTACCGGGTGCTGAAGCATTTTAACCCAATTCGGTCGTTTCCTCCAAAGCGATAGGCATTATGAACAGCTTCGCAAATGATCTTTCCGAGCGGATTGAAAGCGTAGCTGCCCGACTGACTTAAATCAATTGGCGGATAGCCCTGACGTCTCTGGAAATTCAAACCGCCTTTCGATCATGCTGTCGGGAGAGCTAGCCAAACACGAGGCTTCACGAGGTAAATCAGTTACATGACGAAATGAGGTGGTGGTCGTAGCTGTTCCCTTGAACCGAAAATGGCCCTTTTCAGGGCCATCAAAACAACTGGAAGAGAGTTGACATGTCTTTGGGAGTGCTGGGGGCTTGGTTTTGGGTTGTTTGATTGCGAATAATATCTTTCGTGTGCCGAATCTGTAATGTTTTCGACATTAGCAGTGTTGTACACACAAAGGCCTAGTAGAAACCGTATGCAATTGGAGGTGAACGAAACCAGCCTATTGGGTAAAAGTTTCTTAAATGATCAATAACTCATTCGCACTACAAGGTATATTACGTGATAAACAGTATCTTGATATCATATGTCATACATATTATTTGCAGTGAAAGCAAGATGTATGAATAAAATTACCAAGACAGGCTATATCAATAAAGGTGTATGGGAATTAGATTTGGATGGAAACCATTTCGGGCACTCTTTAAACAACCAAGCGATCTAGATTGCACATTATTGCTTCGTAGTCCTACGTCAACTTTGCGTACAACCCCATTGGGCTGTCCCTTCTAGTTTTTTTACCGACTCTTCCGTATTCTTGTCTTAGCGTTTGTAGTATTGTAATGGTTGTCAGCCTGCGCATTTTAAATGACATTGAATCGTTATCTTCGCCGGCACTTCCGGCAACTTTGTGTATTCAAGCAAACCCAAATATTGTGATTTATTGTTATCTAAAATCGTGGTTGAAAATCAATTTTTCAGCTAACTATTATTGAACAATTTTTGTACAGTTTTGTATCCATTGTAATTTGCAGAAACTGACGTGGCTTTAAAAACTGGAGGAAATTATAACGCTCTATAAACCATTCCGGTGCTACGATTTCATCGGGAAAATAATGAGAATCTTCAATCCACTTATCGATAAGCACCAACCAAATCATATTGGAATAGACAACTTTAGCGAATGGTATGTCCTGTAATTTCATTCTTTTAGACAATTTATTTTATTCTCTTATTTACTTCTATAAAGTTTATTTAGCTTTCAATTACAACGTTTTTGGTACTAAAAATATCTTTTGTAGAGCTTCATTCGTAGTTTTTGCATCGGTTGAGCGCATTTCAACCACTGATATATAGCGAGAATTCGTGTCAAGTAGAACCATGAATTCGTCAAATCCGCAGCCATCACCGGTAAGGAAGTCCACTTGCAAAATCTCCCATGGTCCTTCTGGAAGCGGACGGCTGGATAGAGGTATTGGAGGGTTCTTCCTGGAGATATTAACGCATGTGATGCAATTCTTGACGTACTTTTCTACGCCAGCAATCTGGCAGGCATCTGTCGAATTTTTTCGCTGGTAATGGTATGTATTATTTCAAGAGGCTGCCATTTGGGCTCACAAATGCTCCGGACATATTTTAAAAAAATCTCCAGACAAGTTTTAGCCGGTTGCAAAGGCGTCCACAATTACCTCGACGATATTCTTGTGTTTGGTTCAACAAAGGGTGAGCGTGGCGACAATTTGAAGGCTGTAATGGAAAGACTCAGTGAGCATAATGTATCCATAAACAAGGAGAACGGCAACTAGAAATAAGAAGAAAAATTAGTACTTTCCATTTAATTTTAACTACCTTTGCTTATCTTGACAGATACGCGTATTTCGTCTACAATGTGCAGACTTCTTCAATGTCTCGTACTAAAAACTCGACTTATAAGCATGTGACACTGAAGAAGTCTGCACATTGTAGACGAAATACGCGTATCTGTTAAGATAAGCAAAGGTAGTTGGAATTAAATGGAAAATACTAATATTTCTTCTAATTTCTAGTTACAGGTATTCCACTAAACAGCTCAAATCCTCTAAGATTCAAGGAGAAAAGCGTTTTTGGTCAACAATCGGTCAAGTTTATCGGGTTTCAAGTTGGACAAGATGGTCTGAAAGTCGAGAAGCTCAAGGCAATTCGTGAGTTTAGAAGGCCGGAAACACAACAAGAAGATAAATGTTTTTTGGGCTTAATCTGCCGAAAGGTTCATTGTAAGCAGTGCCGAAAAAACTGAGAACCTGAGAGAACTTGCTAAATCAGACCAATTTTACTGGAATCCGAATCTAGAGGAAGAATTCCGATTTATGAGAGAGGAGGCATTGAAAACGATTTCCCAGCTAGGCTTTTTCGATATTCATGGCGAAACGGAGCTGTTCGTCGATGCGTCCCCAACGGGTAAGTATAGCAGCAAGGGAATACCTCGAATAATTTCACAGTCGCTTCGAAGGCGTTGACTGTGACAGAACAAAAATACCCACAAACCCAAAAGGAGGCCCTTGCTATCGTTTGGGGGGTGGAACGGTTCACCTTCTACCTAACAGCGAAAACGTTCGTGGTGCGCACAGACTCTGAGGCGAACGAGTTTAGTTTCGGGGAAGGATTAAAGACAACCAAGCGATCAGTGTCCAGAGTAGAAGCATGGGCGTTGAGGCCGCAATGTTACGATTTTTCAATTAAACGAATTCCTGGTCACCTCAATGTGGCCGATGCACTCTCTCGTTCCATCTCGAAGTCTCAGGTCGATGAACCCTTCGATGAACACGATGAAAGGCATTTGCTCTACTCATTGGACATTGAGGGAATGAAGATTACATGGCAAGACATCCAGTCGGAATCAGAAGTTGATGTGGAAACTAGCGACGTTCGGTATTCTATGGAATCAGCAATCACCGTACAAAATACATGTTAAAGATCTTCGTTTGTTAGGACCGATCATATTCGAAGAAGATAAGATCATACTGCTCTCAAAACTTCGACAAAAGCCATTGGAAGAAGCACACCATGGTCACATTGGTATTCCTGCGATGAAGCGTATTCTGCGTGAAAAGCGTGGTGGCCTGGAATAACGACTGTTCCAGAAAGTATAAGCACACCTTATTTTAACGGTCACTTTGAATATAATGAAATATTTCAACATGTTTAGGCTGCTTTCTTTTGTTTGCACATTTCTGAATGACATAGCATCAAAAAAGTGCACAGTTTCGTGTTACCTATCAAAATGCGCGGTCTTACTACGGAACAACCAAAAAGTATCGTGCAAAATGGTGCACTGTGAGCGGACTCTCCTTGAGAAAATTGGCCATGGAAGAGGGTGTAAGCGTCGGAGCGGTACGATCTGCGATTCGAAAATAAAGAGAACAGTGTACGTTTGAAGATGCGCCGAAGAGTGGTCGGAAATCCGGTCCTGTTAGTCCGGATATCGATAAAAAGATCAGGGATGCCTACAAGCGAAAACCAGCGACTTCCGTTCGGGATGTTGCGAAAAAACTAGGGACCTCGTCGAGTAACGTCATGCGTGCCAACGAAAGACTTGGACTAAAAACATACCGGAAGCACGGGCCCGCAAACTTTACGATTCGTTATTGTGTAGTAATTCTACGTGTATAATAATGGACGATGAAACGTATGTGAAAATAGATTACAAAACGCTTTACGGACCAAAATTCTATACTGTAAGCGAAGACAAAGACATCCCCGAAGCGGAGAAGGCAATTTTTACCGAAAAATTCGGTAAGAAGGTTATGGTTTGGCAGGCAATACAAATACTTTTAGGGAAACTTGGCCTTTTCATTCGTCCTGAACTGCTCTTCTACGCCGCTCCGTTGCATGGCAGTATAATAAGACATTCCGGGAAGCTGCTTAAAGTTTTCCAGCACATGAAGTTTTCATCGTCCATTATCACTAAGGAAAACTTCGTCAGAATATTCGCAGTACTACTTACAGAGCCCGGCTTTGACCGTCACATTCTGTTTATCATTACGGTTCGGTACAGTTTTCATCTTGAACGACTTCATACCTTGCCGGTATATGCACGAAAGTTGGGGACATTTTTATTTTTCTAGACACAGTACGTACCGAAAGATCTAGTCTCTTCTGCAATATCTGCTTCACCTTAGCCTCTTTCTGGTAGTTCCTGAAATCCGTTTTTGTTCCACTCCCAGCGTTCCTGGCTGTTGTCAAACGTGTATCGAAAGATTTAAGATCGTTACGGACAATGCTTGCAGGAAAACCAGGCTTTTTACAAGTTTTCTTTCTGACAGATCCGGATTTTCATTGCGACCGCACACAATTGCTCTTCTTTCGACGCCTTCTTCGATGTCAAAGCTTGTAGTATCACCAAAAATTGATTTTACACAACGAACAGATATACGTTCATCAGTGTGTGTGTGTTTACAATCTAATTCCCACTGTCTGGCAGCGGTATTATGGATAGAATCTTCCTGCAACTGTTTCATATTTGCTGTTTACAGTTGCAAAAAGCTTAAATCCGGGGATTAGAAGGTGACAGCTCTACCGCGACTCCAATAGCCCATTTCAAGAACGCAAGCATTCCGAAGCTATCTTCGTACACAATAAGCCCCCGAACAGACATACGTTCATCAGTCCGCGAAATATTTCACGCGTTGATGATTTAGGGGTGTCCAGATTTTGTCGCGAAGAACCCATAAGCTGTATCCAGTGAAATCGTGGCGGCTTTACAGTAAGGCTAACCGTAAATTTCCCTCAATTAAATCATAATAAAGTGATATAAAAGGGAACAAGTCGATCGCCATGATGTTATTGTGGGTTTGTAGATTATTGAAGAATTTAAGACATATTTGGTACAAAGTTCGAACGCAGAGTCTAGGTTAACAAAACAGCTCAACCACTGCAAAAACTCAACTCACCCTGCGAATATTACTCAACCTGTCGTGCAAAAATGCTCACTGTCATTTTCTCCCGTCCCTTTGTATTTGGCAAAGGCATGGCTCCCGTAATACATTCTTGTACAGAAAATTTTTCTTCACTTTCAATTTATTTTCGTCAGCACGAAGTGCCTTCTGACACGCCACAAAACCAATTGTTTTCAAACTCACCCGAGCGGTTTGCCACCCGGTAATTAGATATATGATACGATGTGTCAAAAACTGCCAGCAAGTTAGCAACAAGCCGGCAAAATCCATTCTCACTCACAACTGGGAGCGACGCTGCAAACAATTTTAAATCAACAATTAATTTTATAGCGAGTTGCTCAAGTCAGTGGGATCCCCGCAGAGAGTAAATTTGTCACATCATAGGTTCAGGATAGCCAGGAAGGAACAAAAAATGCCACACGAAAAGTTTCATAATTAATCGTGGTAAGTTTTCGGTTCAACTTCATTTGCATAGTTAAAATATGCAATGAACTCTGGTGCTCTCGGGACTCGGGCTCTGGAAACCTGCACTGCTGGAATAGTGAGCTGGAATTGCCGGCAGCGTTCGGGCGACGATGAGGAAGCTAGAATTAATTGGAAACTTCATTGTGCAACAGAGTACGGGAATCTGTCATAATGGGGACAGTAGAAGGAAGAAGTGCGGTGAGTTGGCTTAGTTCCTGTTTTAAAACAATGCGAAAATTATGGCATTCTACGAAACGATTACACTTCAATTGGTATCTACCACAAACAAGCTCGATTTAAGTTCAGATATCGATTTGTTTTACCATTTGATACTCAAGGGCCCTTACAACAGTTTCCCCTATAAGTATGCAATTTATAATGCTAATTGATGCTGACTGCAGCACTTACTGCTAGCTTTGCAATCCATCCACGGCAAAGCTTGCGTTAAGAAGATTGATTCATTTGCAGCTAATTTCATTTCATGCTTTCCCGGGAAGTTTCCCATCATCTACCGGCTCTTGAAAGTTGCGCTCCCGAAAAATTATCTGCACGTAATTCCAATTACCACGCTGACTCCCGTTCCTTCTAATTGATCTTCATCGCTGGTCTTCAGTAAAGCAAAATTAATTTTCTGTTATTAATGGGACTGCATTAAGCAGCAACCCCGAGGCCCCAATCAAAGCCAGTTAGTGGCAGCAAAACTTTATGCCACCGCACTGTGACTGGTGCTTGGATTGGTAATTGGATTAGGCACGGTCTAATGAAGAACCGATGGAAAGTCGAGCCGGTTGGTATCTGGAAACCTCTTCTAGTTCTGCCGACAGAGCTTTTCTACCGGATGGCCATCGAAAAGTTCTATCGCTTTCATTTGTACAACTGGCCGGTGTGTTTTTGTTGTGCGCTCTTATCTAGAATTCTCCTAATGAAAGCGATGCAATACTATAGTTTCCGTTCCGAAGGGCAGCTTCAATCAATGTCCATTAGAACTGGCCTAGCAAGCTGCACAAGCTGATGCCAACAACCGTATTTTTGTATGTTAGACAGGGTCAGTACCTTGGGCGAACGAAATGCTCGAAGGCCATGGTGTAACGGCCAAATCCAAAATTGATAAATGGCGCAAAAATTGCCATGAAAGTTAATGTTTTACTGCCATTCAACCAAAGTACATGTGGCACAGTACCAAAATTCTTCTTGGAAATTCAAGGCTACACTCGAGACCAACTGGCAATGCTGGCTGGCCACCGATTCAAACAACCTAGTCAGTCCTGCTGGAGAGTGTTCCTATTGCCGGTACGTGTGAACCCATAAATCAACGGTATGGTACTGGATGGGGTAGGTTCTGTTCTGTGGAACGCATTCAGGAGCACTGTAGCGGAGATGGGAGAATCAATTTTTGCATGTTGGTGCAAATGGCGAAGCGAGTCAATTTATATGAATATGATTTTATGATGAACGGATTCAACTCGCAACTGGAATGACAATCAAGCTCAATTTTATTTTCCAAGGTTTATGCCGTTTGAATGTTTCTTGTTCTGAACTTCCGAAAATAAATTCACTTTGATTTTCACTCTAGTTTTAATTTAGAGATATTTTGACAACAAAGCACCAACTTTTTCTCGAACTATCGAATCTTGTCATCAATTATTTGTAAATTATATTTCTGAGCATTTGATGACAAATATGGAGCTAATCTGAACACAGAGAAATGGGTGTATTATTTAAACACTTTCAAGAGAACCGCTCCAATGACAATATGATGTATTTTCTGCATTAGGTGACCAGCATGTAGCCGGAGTCAGGTATACTTGTAAAACCCGGAGCTGAGCAAAATATGGGATCAATTTGACTTTAGCAAATGTTCAAATAAGATTACAGTAATGATTCTTAAAGCTCGATTCAAAGTAAATCTGCACGCACGGTTTAATACACCACCGCGTCCCTGGTACAGGAGCGGTTGTCATCAACGAACAACAATAGTAAAGCCGAAAACTTGGTGCTGCCTGTGGTGCCAATTTTACAGCTCGATTTTCTCGAAGGCTTTATGCAGCAAACACAATATTCGCGGCTGAAGTTGTCGTGTTTTGTCGTTAATTTGATTCAAG
The DNA here is from genome assembly GCA_034211315.2 of Aedes japonicus. NCBI lineage: Eukaryota > Metazoa > Arthropoda > Insecta > Diptera > Culicidae > Aedes > Aedes japonicus. Next base: position 21,263 of record JASCZW010000084.1, on the reverse strand, counting down.
AAAAAAAATCCGTGTTGTACTTAGGGTAGTGACAGTATTTTTCATTGTTTATCCACCAGGTATGATAATGTTTTACCTTAATTACTGTTACTAGTAGTTTGGTAGAAGAAAGTTTGGTTGGAACACAAAACGTTTGAAAGGCATTTTTTTTCGATTGATCGACGCATCTCGAAACTACGGATCAATGAACTTGAGAAAATAAAATTAATTGTGAACAAACATCTAGAGAATCCTTTGTGGTCTGCCTAAAAAAAAAGCAAAAGTGTTAAGATTCCCAAAGTCAACGGTGTGTCTAATAATCAAACGTTACAAGCATACTCTGCATGTGGATAGAACAATGCGCATCTATCATTAAAGTGGTACTAGGGACAAAGAGCTGAGGAGAAAGGTGTTGAGGAACGTGAAAGGCAACCCAGGTGTCTCCATACGTGATTTATTTAGTAAAGAAATACGAATCCAACTTTTCCACCGTGCGTAACATCCTTTCTTGAGAAGGATATAAGTTTTTTGTGCCAGTAAACATCCGAATTGCTCACTGAAACAAAACTTAGTGGCCAAAAAGCGATCACAATTACTATACGAACGAGTTTTGACGAAATTTGATGGCTGTATAAAAATGGATGGCGAAACATACGTCAAAATGGATTATAAACAAATCCCCGGACGAAAATTTTACCTGGCAACTGGTCGTGGGGATATCCCTTCTAGGTATACAGATGTTTTTGGTGATAATTTTGCTCGGAAACTAAAAATTTCCCAAGGAATATGCAGTTGTGGCCTTAAAACCAAGATTTTCATCACATCTCACTCAATGGCGTCGAAGGTTTACATTAAAGTGTGTCTGAAAAAGCGGATTTTTCCCTTTATTCGGCAACACCCGACCAACGTTATGTTTTGGCCGGATCTAGCCAGCTGCCACTTCTCTTAGGAGGTACTAGAATGGTATGCTGCAAACAATGTTAATTTTATCGCCAAAGAGATTAATCCTCCGAATTGCCCTGAGTTCAAACCGATCGAAAAATATTGGGCAATTGTCAAGCGAAAACTTCGAGCATGTAGTAAAGAAGTGACAAATGCACAACAAATGAGTTTAAAGTGGAATAAGTTCACCGGTACTGTGTCATCAGCGACTGTGCAGATACTGATGGCATCGACCACAAGTAAAGTGTGACAGTTCGTTGGAAACGGTGAAATGAAATAATTAGTTTTATATCGTTTGAATCGTGCTGAATAAATTGCCTTTTGTTTGACGTTTTGATCAACGATGTATGTTGTTTAATTCTTGAGTTATGATCTCTTGAATGCGTCCAAATTTACTTTGAATCGGACTTTAGCAGTATTTTCCTTATGAAGGGGACCAACTAATTTTTTAACCTTTCATGTTCCAAATTTGCTCAGTCATTATTAAACATATCATTTGATGATTTCTTCTTCTTCTATATTTTGGTGATGACAGGAAAATGCCATTGGTACTTCGCGTATTTGTAGGTATAAAGTAGATCCTACTACAATCCTAAGCCTATTGTCCAGTAACTCCTGTCCCTACCTCCCCGTGGTGCCTTCTGGAGTATGAGTAACCATAGAAAAGATCGGGTAGCCAACCCCGGTGGGACCTTGGTCTTGGTCTTGGCTCACCCGAAGACAATGTTAGCCTCCCACCACGAGTTCAGATCGACGGTGATTCGTGACATTTGTGACCGCCGAGAACGACACCAGCAGAGAAATAAAAAGACGCATTATGGCTGGCAATCGTGCCTACTTTGGACTCCAAAGGACGCTAAAATTGTACAAAGTTCGCCGAACTACAAAGTTGACCATCTACAAGACATTTATTAGACCGGTTGTTCTGTACGGCCACGGTAAATGGACATTGCTAGAGGAGGACCAACACGCCCTTGGTGTCTTTGAACGGAAGGTGCTGCGTACGATCTACGGTGGAGTGCAGATGGAAGACGGAACGTGGAGGAGTTGCTGGGAGAACCTCTCATCGTACACATCGCTAAAATCGGTCGACCACGATGGGCTGGACATGTCGTTAGAATGTCGGACGACAGATTTGTTAAAATAATTCTCAAAAGCGGATCGACGGGACGGGTAATTCCTGCCTTTTCTCTTCATCTGTCCTTCCTTCCCTCTGCAATTTCTCCCTATGGGAGTATGCACTATTACCGGCTAGGTACAACCTATACGCTGCCAGATAAAGCAACTTCTTCATCGGCCAGTCACAACCAGCATAGCTCAGAAACGCTCCTCCAGAAATCGCTCACTTGATTGATGCTTCGTTTCCCAGAACCGGCTTCTTCCCATCAATGGCGCCGCTTATGCGTCACAAACTTAGGAAGCTGGATGTTCTCGTTGCAGTTACGTTCAATTCGTCGCTGGCTGTACTGACACATGTCCTTGGTAGAGACGAAGAGTTTTGATCTGCAAAATAGAAGAAGAGCGACTCATTCCAACTCTTATTTTTGAGAAGGTTTTGAAGAAGTACAGTAATCCGTCGTAAACGATCACCGTGCGGGTAATTTTGGATCGTATTCTCATGGTTGATACCCCGAGGTGACAAGGTCCAGCCTGAGAATTCAGGACTGACAACTAGCTATTTGGGTAAGCAATTTTACAGTTCCCGGTCGACTCAGGCGACAAGAGCAAGCTCCGGAACACTTCGGGTCGGTTAGCTACTGGGTAATCTAGGGTTTCAAGATACAAAGAACAAAGCAGGAGGCACTTTTCTTCTCAACGTTTCTATCGCTATCGTTCCGTGTAACCTCAAATAAACTTTACTGGTCAGTGTTGCCAATCATATTTAAAAAAAAAACTGGAAGAATTCGAAATGACTTCAGTAGAATTGTTGATTGATGTCGGTGCTGGTGGTGAAGTGGTAAGCGTGACTGTACTTAGTGGGCAGGTAGGGTTTGGGTTCAATCCCAGTCGAGGTCGGTGAGAATTTAATAAGGCGGAAAAATCTAGCCATATTGTCCTTCGGGAGGAAGGTAAAAGCCAAGTCCCGACTCATGTGTTGGTGAGTCTGACAAGTAGGATGAAGGTACCTCCCTCCGGTGCTGAACCAGACTAAGGCAAAAAGCTACCTTAATTGAGTTTTACACCAACCTAACATAACCTCGCCAAATGAATCAGATGAATTTCTTTTGACAGCAGCCCGTGGTTTGTTTATTTCATCTGTGTGAATTCGAAAACAAACAAAACACGAATACCTGTCAAAACTGAATTCCATTCATCAGGATGAACCGCACGTTCACTAGTGACGTCATCTTGCAAAATTCTATAAGAAAGATGAATAAGAGTACATTGATTGAGCATGCATTTTAGCGGTTAGGTTAATTAAATATACACGGAAACAAATCCGTTTCTGTTTTAATGAACAAAACATCATGATACTTACTCTCTTCTTATTTAATGAATTTGTGCCTCTCATTCATGGTTTCATGATTGAAATGACAGATGCGAGTCATGAACTTAGGAAGTCTTGTTTTGCCTCTAATCTTAAATTATATTATTAGCTTCATTAATCAAGAGTCTTTTCAAGATTAACTATAGCGTAGTCAGTACATCCACCAAGTACTAACACAGCACTCTTCATCAACACTAGGTTCGAATCCTGAAGGTGGATTTATTTTTTTGTTTACATTCAGAGTCGATAAAGTAGATTTAGTAGATTCATGGATAAAGTTTTCAGTATCAGGAGCTGAATCATGGTTTTGACCCGATTTATTCATGATGTCATCACGGTGGGAAAATAGTTCATGATATCATGAATTTTGTTCATGGTGTATATTCATAACACGAAAACACAACATATTCATGAAATCATCACCTGTTTTTTTCGTTTAGAAGAACACATTATTTCCCGTGTATTCTGCAAACAAATGTATGCGAATTCCTTCAAACATCGTAACGCCTTAAAACATGGAGTGGGTGAACTGACTTACTGACTGACTGGAGGTGAATCCACCTATGTATTGCCAATCGCAGCAACCCTGGTGTGTACAGAAAAAAATGACAGCGTTATCAGTTGTTTTGCAGCATGCATGATGAAAACGGTCAAGCAACTACACTCGATGGTTTGTTTGTAATGCCGTCTCGCCGGTGTAAAGAAGTTGGACATCGTAAAGCACTTCATGTCCACCGGATATAACGGACTGGCATTTAAAACATTCTCTCGGTTCTAGAGAAAAGCGAGGGCATTGAACATAAGCCTGGGGCCGTATTTTGGATCTCGAAACGAACGACTTTTTGTACGAACGCTTGTGAGAAAAAGTTCTTCGTTTCGAGTTCCAAAATACGGCCCCTGGTTCAAGCCGCTCGTCTGTACTGCCTGACCGTAAAGTAGAATATGAAGGGTGTAAGACTGAGGGTAAGATGGCCTCATCGTTCCGCGTCTTGAGCCGAGAGAAGTACCTGAGTAAAACAAACATTGATATGCGGAAGCGTCAGTCGTGGACAGGCCGTATCTGAGTAGCAGGAAATCACACAATAGGAGCGGTTGAAGGCTGGTGAAAAATATATTTGCGGCGAAGCGCGACGTCGGGGTTATAATCCAACCCGGCTCTTCTCAGTCTAAAGGACTGGAGCGGTTGTTGGTTGTGGGAACTTGTGTTTAAAACTACTGTGTTAAGGCTGTGTACCATTTCGCGAATTAATTTTAATTTTCACTTAAAGTTTACAGATGGAAAATAATCGATTAAGTCTGCTACTCGAGCTGACTTATGTTTGACAGACGGCAACACAATTGTGATAGACACCTGATCGAAAGTTTATTGATCAATAACAAAGGGATTTCAATCGATTAATCGATGATTCTCCTTCTGTCAAGTTTAAGTAAAATTCAAATTAATTCGCGAATTGGTACACAGCCTAAATATAGTAAAAAAATCCTACAGAATTTAAATTTGGTGAAATTAAATGAAAGACGACAGATAGTTAAGACAATAGATCATTAATATTTAGTAAATTCGTTTAAATTATCATTAAATTTCCTACCCAACCAAAAATTTATCCCTAGAACACACACTCAACTTAAAATAAAAAATTAAGTAGCTTAAAAATTTGTAAGACGAAGAAACTGTAAATTGTAAGTATGCTTTTAATCATCAATTGAAAAATTATAAATAAAATAATTTTTAACTAAAGCTGATCCAAACTTATAAAATTTTTGCCGGGCCTGATTTGAGAAAACAGTTCACAATCTCCAAACTTCCGAGAACATAAAGATTGTACTCGAAAAAAAACGCAAGACTTTTCTTTTGTGTGCAACTTTTTATTGCATGGGTAACATTTGATGAAAGTCTGAGTAAAACTAGTTTAGAGTGCATTATTTACATGTGAAAAATTTCGCCACAATCTGCCAACTGGTTATCGAGATGGCTTCCAAGCAAGAAGTGCTTCGACAATAAAATATGGGCGCGGTCGGCGAAAATTCAGGTCGGGAATCGTTCAAAGAGACCCAGACGACCCAGCGGTGAGCTGACAGCGGAAGAAAAGCGAAGAAAACCAACCCAGTGAACGCAAGGAAGGTGAGGGATTACTTCAAGCGCAATCCGAACAGTTCGATTCGAGACCTGGCCAAGAAGGTCAATTCTTCCGTCTGGTTCGTCTAGCAGACAATGAAGCGGGCCGGACTTCATGTTGTCAAGGTAAAGAAGGCACCTAACCGAACCAATAAATAATACGGTAGCCTCATCCCGCGCCAAGAAGCTGTACCGCGAGTGGTTGATGCAGCCGAAATGCTTCGTAATGGACGACGAGACGTACATTAAAGCAGACGCCGAGCAGATCCCCAGTCTGGAGTTTTTCGTCGTTAAGTCACGCCTGGATGTTCCGGAGAAGTTTGGGAAGAAAACGGTCGAAAAATTTGCCAAGAAGTACTTTGTGTGGCAGATAATCTGTTGGTGCGGCAAACTCAGCAAGCCGTTCATAGCGACCGGCACCATTAACGGCCAAATATATAAAGAAGAATGCCTTCAGAAGCAGCCAATGTAACCGTTCACGAATCCCGAGTTTGATTAATCGTTGGCTTAAGCGCCACTTTCTAAGAGAGACCACCTGTCACGTTTAGTTTTGCCCGACTTTAGAGACTGTTTTGGCTCAGGGGAAACTCTTGAACGGCTATTGCGGAAAATTGGCAAAATTCCTTCTACACAGGCTAAACCTAATTTCCTTTTATCAGCTGAGCCATCTTAGGGACCGCAAAGGGACGTCTACCAAACTGATTAACGACCAAATTAAGCTCCCGAAATTAGTGAGTAGTTTATTCCCGATGATTGGCGTTAAACGCAACTAAACCTTTATCACAACTCAATCGAATTTGTTCTTTTTTCTAGATTCTTTTATTCGTGCTGAACGGTTTCGACGATAAGAAAGAGAAGAGCAAACATAGCCATGTAACTTAGCTCTAAACGTACCTGCGCAGGGTTTTCGAAGACCCGACGACTGATGGGGCCCGTTGGTACCTCGATGACTCCGTTGCGGTTTGCTTAACGAAAATGGCGACAAAATGGCGGCGGTGCAATGGTCGCCACCAGGATGTCCACGCTGCGATTTGGCGCGCAATGACGAAAGGACCCGTGAGTGCAATATGGCTGAACTAGAGATGCGGAGGGAGTGGCGGCTGGAACGGAAGCTTCCGATTTTGTTCCACGAGAGTGATGGCGGCATATGAAAGTCGTTTCTGTCCCCGGGGCGATTCGCCCTTATGAATAGAGGCACACGTACCCAAAGCGACCCGGCTTCGCGTACCTATCCGTTCCACCGAGCGGGGATCGGTGAAACCTCTATCCTTCGGTTTGGATCGGGTTCTCAGTGTGCAATTGACGGCACGATCTCTCGGATTGCTCCGGTCCACAAAATTGACGGAGAGGGACCTTACCTTCGGCTTCGGACGACCGATGGGACATACTTCGCTATTTTTAGTTTTGGCGATTTCACTCGATTCTCCGATTAACTGCCTTCTTGAGGCGGGCCTTCACGTAACACACGGGTCTCGATGATCCTTAGATATGATTAAATTAACAACACGATGGAGCCTTGGAGGGTCGCTGATAGACGATGAATATTTCCTGCAGTACGAAAAGCAGCTGCCTTTCCTCAACGATGTAGTTTTTTGTGCCGAAGAAGGCAAGTTCTCCAAACTCGCCAGAACTTCACCCAACAGAAAAATTGAAGGGCAAGCTTCAAAAAAAAGGGAAGGTCTTAAAAGACGGCAATGATTTCAAAAAAAGGTGGAAGAAAGTGTGTAAGAAAGATGGCGCAAGTGTTGCACACGATTTGATAGGTTGCGTTAAGTCCAAGGAGTTGAGCTTTAGCCTTGGCAAAGAGGCAAACCACCTTTGCAGAAGACAGATGTTGAGTGATTATTGAATCCCTGAGAGTTTAAAAAATATCCGACTTAAATGAACTTTTGGTGATCATATTTGTCTGTTGCATTTTTTTCGAGTACAATCTTTCATTACAATCATCTAGAAAATTGTCAATCACAATTCGGGTTGCTGTAACACAGCCCATATATTCTTCGATACAGCAGCCAATCCTGTTTGAAGGGGTTTCAATCCATTCAGATATTTAAAGAAAAAAAACAATCGAACTTTATACTAACACCATTCCATAACCCTATATATTTAGTACCTGTCATCCCCACGATCCCTCGATGAAAACATGCATCAGGTGGTCGTTTAATGGAATTAATTCCTATACCATCGTCCTCATCGTGGTTGATGACCGACGACTTATCGAACGTATGACCTATTATATTCATGGTCCGTCGTGGTGTGGTGACAACTGGTCCCTGGATGCCAATGCTGTCCAGGCCGGAACATCCGAAACGGCTCGTGGCGGTGTTAATATTATTGTCCTAGCGGCACCTATTGAGAGGCAACATCAATCGGGGATACAATATATGTCCTATCTAAATGTTTGCCACCGGCAAACCCGGACCAGTATCCGGCCCACGGTACATGAACCACTGAACCAAATAAACGAACGCCATTCTCGGGAAAATTTATGCGTTTTGCACCCCGCTATCTCTCCCTCCAAAGCGCATCAATTATTCAATGTGATCATTGAAGCGCCAGGGCAAACAAGACTGTTAAGTTCGCAAATTTTGATATTTTCATGACATGGGTGGGGAAAATCTATTGGGTATGGATTAGCGTGTATGTTTTACGCTCGAAAACCGGCATCTGTGTTGGCTAATAATAACTAACTATCCCGGTCAAATGATTTGCCAATTAACGCAGAAATGAGCACCCCCTCATCGCACCCAACTTTTTCCCATAATCCATCCTAGGCTTTTAATTCCTGAATGTGTGCAAAAGCTATTCTGAAATTGATTATTCGGACTTTTGCTGTCACTTTCAATTTTCAGCAAATGCGGATTAGTAGTGGAACATTTTATTAGTTACCATGGATGTTCGCTGCAATTTTTTGTTAACCTGCAACATCCAACCAAGCAAAGTTGCACACGAAACCATAGCATTCCAGTTGAACTGTTTTTGCAGCCATTGTCAATTGGTTGGTTTGCATTTTTCTTTTTTGAAACATATGGAATTAAATCATACCCTAGCTGTTAGTGTAGTACTCCTGGTGCTTTATGGTGTACCCAACAACAAGTCCGAAAGTTGATATCATCCACACAATGCAGCAGACGTCCATCCTGAGGGGGGGAAATTCGTTTCGGGTTGGAACGATGAGCGCGCAGTCCACCAAAAAGCAGTGTTAAAGGATCATCCCCACTTGAAGCGGTGGCTAACGGAAAAAGTTTTATCCTATTGAATCTTTCATCGTTGAAGAGTGAGTTTTCGGAAAGTGATTTTCGCATTCACGATTACGTGTAACTGATTTCAAATGAATGAAAGCGCAGAACAATTAAGTGAATGGTTGAATAAACTTCAAGTTCGATTATTTCTATTAAAGGCAATAATATGAAATTCATTAGCGTCACTGATAAAAAAAAGGGTATGAATAATTTGTATGACGACCAATTGTATTTATTACATGGAAAAGCACAAAATGGAAACAGTCAATTCGAGGTGCTCTTTGATAAAATCCATAATTTGTTGCATCATAGCAGATTTGTTTTGTAACTTTGGATTTTGGATGGCACACAGTTGAGAATGTTGATGTAAAAAACTTATCGAAATGCCTTATGAAACTGCATTGGCCCTTTTTTATTCTGATTTCATACGGCCCTTATGACAACGATGTATGGAACTATGGTTTGTATGTAAAAATCATTAGGTAGATGTATGAAATGGCAAAAAGCGTGCCTCAAACTATTGTTTCGGTTACTCTTGGCGAAAACTGATTGCCAATGATCCCGATATTATCAACAACATTACCGAGCTGATATGCTTTCTTCTAACACGCAGAAAAATATACCATCATAGCAAACATATTCCAGATAAATCCAAACAAAATTAGTTTATTCTGGCCGAAAATATAGAATTGCTTTATTTTAAACATATTCTCTGTTTAAAACTAAGTGACATCGATATTTGAAACTAAAATCACATTATGTTTATTTCAAACAAATTAATGATAAGAATGAACATACAAATTTTGGATTTTACTGGTTGCGTTTTAAATTTATTTTATTTATTCTGTGAATCTTGGTTATCGTAATTCTGGTTGTGGCGTGAATGCTAACAGGTTCCAGATTCAAGAAGTTTGCTCAGAGCTTTACTACTGGAATCGAGCAAATAACCATTCAATAAATGAGACGACTGGATCATGTTGCGAGCGTCAAAACATTGCCTCAGTCTCACGTTCTGGAGAGGGAAGCACACGGCCAAATTGGCCTACCCGATGAATGTATTATTGAAATTATTATGCCTTGAATCTGATTCAAAAACTGTTATTTTCGCTTGGAACATGCTTCCTATTTACTTGAAATGGTCCTTATGTTTCAAGCTGAACATCGATATTTTTAATTAAAGTTGAAAAAACTTGTATCCGTGTATGCGTATTATTTCATAAAGCTCTATACTATCGTGCATTATCTCATAAAATTCTACATGATAAAACATAAATCTACATTAAACATAAATCTAATAACCTAATTACGGGTCACGAGGAGAAATTACGGGTGATTGAAATAACAATCTCGATAGTTGATACTTATAATTATCACAATTTTGTTTTAACCACGCAATATGTTCAGATCAAAGCAATATTTTAATTGAATCATCCATACTTCAAACTTAAAAGAGCCATCATTTTCATATATGTCATAGGGTTAAATCAAAACAAAAATTTTCTTATTACAACCAATGTGTATGCCTGAAAAAACAACAACAACAACAACCGGGTAGTTTTCAGTTCGTTTTTAAGTTCATCATGGCGTCCAACGAGGAAGTTCTTACTGAGTATGTGGAGGATGAGGAACGCACGGAGAATACAAAACATTACAATTAGTGTATGTAAAACTCAGAAATGGTGGTAACCATTAATCTATACTGGTGAGGACCAGTATCACAACGCATTACGGTATTTCTCTCCGATGTCTCTACGGTAGAGATGTCGAGAATAAACTTGAGTAATCATCAGACGTTGTCAATAAAAACAAACCCATAAAGGAGAGGGTTCCTCTCCCATGTACGCATCAAAATCAAAACAATGTGCATACAAACTACCGCCAGAAACTATCACAAGCTATCAGTGATACATGAGCGCGATCCAACGCGTTACTATTGCCTGTTGAGGTGGCGGATGCATCCGTGCCTTGACATACCCCGTAGTGGGATGTTAGGCAAAGGTAACGTCTTTGGTTCGAGTACTACTGTATCCATGCCCTTTCGCTCAATTTTCAATACTTTTATTTAATTTTCAACCTACCGTACTCTGAAGGAACTTTCAACACTCTCTCTTCATATCTTTCAGTCTAGCAAACATTACTGTCCATTCTTGGTGCCTCATGGTGATGAGCGAACATTTCCTTCTACATTATTCTTGGGTTAAATTAAGAGCAAACACCAACCGTTTTCACCTGACTATAAATGTGCTTGATTTAACCATACCTGCTGTTGAAGTCAATGCTCATGGCAGGTTGATATCAACATATGAGGTCTGTCAATTATTCACGCAAATGCTAAGAAGACACCTGTACTATAAACGTGGTAGGTGCTAACTGAATGTCTTACAATGGTAGTTTTGAAAATAGGCATAGTCGGGTAAAATTGTAGTTTTTCTGTAAGATTTTTTTCAGTGTATACATATAACTTCCTTGGCACTAAAAAATATGATTCATAAGCTTGTGCAATTAAATTTATACAGTTACCATGAGCAAACGCTCAGAAGTGGATGTGACAACAACCGCAGCATTTCATTATGTAATATTATGGAAATTTAATGTCCTTGGGGCTAAATTTCATAAGGTTATTTAATGAACTTTAAATGTTTTTTTTTAGACTAATGTACACACAATAGAAACATTGAATATGCACATAAACGGAATGCTAGATTTGGCAGAAAAGAGTGGGATATTTCATGTCAATTTAAGCCAGATAACGTCTAAATTTAGCCTTTTGTATGAAACATTGCAAATATTGTTGTATAACGCTTGAAAGATTGCCTCCTTTTGCTTGGAAGTTAAAGAGGGGAAATTTTGCGAAAACCGAACTTGAATATCCCAATTAAATCATTTTACTACTAAAAAGTTTATTATTTTCATTCTTTGTCTCCGAACAGGAGACAACAACATATGAATACCTACCTAATTTTGATCTTGATAACTGGCCTTGCGTATAAAAAGAGCAGTACTAAGAGGTGTAAAATACCTGAGCATAATACCCAAGAATTGGGCAAGCAAAATTTCTCTCGAATAACAAGAAACTTGTTATTTTGGATACCTGGAAATACCTTGAGAGTACTATTTTGGTATTGTCCTGCCTTAATTTGGTATTCTGCAATATGTGTGGAACAATTTTGTATGGTGAGTTGATACCTATCCGAGCGAAGACCGAGATAGCTTGATAACTGGCCTTGGTATTAAGGAACTCAGAACAAGAGGTAAAATACCTGAGGATACTCATAAAATTGTTCCCACAATGTTATACCAATACCAATGATATTAATAATTTAAAAAGAGCACCTTCAGGTATTCCCAGGTATCCAGAAACAAGTCTACGGCTCAGACATATTTTGTGTGTGCGGTCCTATATTTGCTTAGGTATTTAACCTATTAATCTGAGCTGTTAATACTCTGTATTTAAGTATCAAGATCAAAATTAGTATTCATATGTTGTTGTCTGTTTCAGTGCAACTTGTTATTTCTGAGCACTGGAATGTCTTCAGAGGTTCTATTTGGTATTTGCTAACTCTAGGTTCTTACAACATTGTGGGAACAATTTTATGGTATTATCCTTAGGTATTTTACCTCTTCATCTGAGCTTTTAAATACCAAGGCCAGTTATCAAGTTATTCGTTCCTGCTCGGGATAAAAACCAATTTACATTTTTTTATGTGTTTATGCTTTGATTAATGTCTTAATATGTTTAATGTGTTTAGTATGTTTTATGTTTTAAATTTATTTCCAGATCAGTTTTTGGCCTGCTTGTTTGTTCAAACGATGTAACCTACTTAACCCTACAGCTACGACTACACTCTGAAAGTGCTTCCGAGGGTAGAACCATATTCTGGATCACCCAGATTTGTTGTCAGGCAGCGTGCTCTGTATCGAATGATAGACTCAAGGAATCAGCTCAAGAGGTGAATTTATCTGCCAACGGTAGGCCCCAGATGTCATTCTCTTTGTCCTCAGAGGGGTGTTCAGTATCATCCCGAGAAACTTATTTTGAACACGCTGAAGCTTCAGGTGATGTATTTGCTTGTAGATAGCAAGCTTGATTTTTTGGGATAATGTAGACCTTCTGCTGGTCAATGAGTACAGTAGCTTCAACAGAACGTTACATTTTTTGACAGTTTTGTCAACCTGCCCCCTGAAAATCAGCTTGCTGTCTAGGGAAACGCCAAGGTATACAGCCGAATTGCTCCGTTCCACCGTTGTGTTGTTCAGGTTTATTTCACAATCCTCAGATGGAACAAGTTTGATAGAGTTTGAGTGTGGGAAGAGGATGACCTGGGTCTTCGCTGCGTTGATACAGATCTTCCATTCGGTCAAGTATTCTGACAGAACATTCAGGCTTTTTAGTTTCGCTGTAAGCGCTCTTGTTACCCTACCGTTGTAGACGACTCCGGTATCATAGGCAAACAACGACAGAGATCCATTTTCAGGGAGCGAAGGTATGCCGAGGTGAAAAGGTTGAACAGAAGTAGACCTAGTATACTTGCCATGGCAACGCCGGCAGAGATCTCTTGGGCATCGGAAACTGCATGTCCTGTCTGGGAAGATGGGAAGATTGTATCGTTGTAGCTTGTACACCACATGCCACACGTTATCGAAAGCCTTCTCGATGTCGAGAAGTACCATGTGTATGACGTACGATACATGCTCGTTCTACCTGGGGATGCCGAGCGGCTCGACTAAGTTGGTGGACTGTTGAGCGACCAACGCCAGAGCCAAATTGCTGGCACGAGCAAGATGTGGAAGTTCTTCGTCATCAGATGAAATATGCACGCCGGTAGATCGCTTTCTCAGAACTGCATACAACAATCCGGCAAAGAAGGCTGGTTGGTCTGAAACTCTTGGAAGAGGGAAGATGCCTTCCCGCAGGTTTTTGGCATGGGGCTGACTCTTGGCTGACTTCCAATACGAGGGGGAAGTGGCTGGTGCGCAGGCATTGGCTGAAAAATCAACGCCAGATGAACGTCGAACTGGGGCTCAATTGCTTGAGCTAGAAGTTAATGATGTTATTGAAACCTGGGGCTTTCATGTTCTTAGACGTTTTGATAGAGGTCAACAATTCGTCAGCTAAGGTCTCAGACTCTTCCGAGAAATCGTTGGGACTTAAATGGATGGTGTTTACTAGCTCGCTGACGGCAACTTCATGTGGACTGATGATGTTATGTCCAAGATTGTAGGAGCTGACGAGGGAAGTTGGAGCCATCTCAGCAGCCTACTCTGCAGGCATTACCAAGCTGATCGCCCGAGTCACCGCGCATTAAGTGGGATCACCGGCAGACTGGAGCCTTAATTTAGTTTTCAAAATTTTCGTCAACTTTCAAAACGGCTTTGTATAATCTGGGAGAGAGCGGATCTTGTCGGAAACATTGCTATATCTGAGGTCCACAATTCTGGCCTTAACACAAAAAAATTCGACTGCAAGTGCGGCCGGTATTGCCTCCGGGTGGCGTTGGCGCAAATTCGAATCTAGTACTGCACTTTGAGAATCGTATGGATTGTCAACCCGGCTAAATGTACGGTTGGTCTCTGTTTTCGCACAAGAAACAGACCATTTTGTTCAAGCATGTCTTGTTGGGCACCAAAATTAGAGTCAGTCAAGTCAAGGACTTAGGAGTAATTCCTGGACACCCAACTCACCTTCAAGCAGCATATCTCGTACGCTGTCGGCAAAGTCTCCCGCGTTCTGGGGTTCTTCTTTCGGAGTGCTAAAGACTTCACGGACATCTACTGCCGTCAAATCGCTGCGGTACTGCTACTTGTGTCGTTCTATATTATAGTGCTATCGGTTGTGTGGACTCTCATTTACAACAATCAGGCGTCGTTAGAGTAGAAACTGTTCAACGACGGTTTTTGAGATTTGCGCTACGCAAACTAACCGTGGACGGATCCCTATCGTTTGCCAAGCTACGAAAGCCGCTGCCATCTAATTATCCTGGAGTCCTGATCTTCTGGGGCGCAATCCAATATCAACGTCGGGCCCGAGGCCCGCAATAGCCATTGACGCTGCGGTTACCTCCACGAACCGAACCATCGGTGCATGTTTGGCACAATTGGCGTGTTTACAAAGACTTTTTAATAGGGTTCCCGCCTTGTTTGATTTTAACGTGACTTCCATGGTGCTTCGCTCTGCAAGTTTAGTCATTTTTTTTTAAAGTGTCTTGTCATGACTTCGCATCGATAGTGTAACTTTTAGTTTGTTTTATGCCGCGTTCTGAGTTTAGCTTTAAGTAACATCATTTGGGATTTGCACATAACCTGTTGATGAATAGAAACAAGCCCACTGGGCACTTTCGGTGGGTCTATCCAATGGGTACAAAGTTGTTCTCCTGATCTCTATCCCCGGGACATGAGCGTTGCTCCCGGGCCTGGGAGATCGCTTGCTCGATGCTGTGCAGCTGCCGTTCGATGTCATCAACCGACTCGAGATGCATGTCGAAAGCGATGCGTTCCGTCTGGTGATTCGAATCCCACCACTATCCGGTAGCTGGGAGATTTTGTCCCCCATGTTGGTGGGTGAGTCGATTGTTGAGCTGGCCCCGGATCTGCTCAATCGAGTGGGAGTATCCGGGCCCAGGATGGTGTTATGGCCCTCATCCAGGTCGTTCTGTAGCATGATGCCGTTTTGGTTGCGTCGCATTCAGGTCACCGGTGAGGATAAACTGCCCCTGTCTCCGAGTTAGCTTGCGGATGTCGTTTCGTAGGACCGTTGTTGTTCCGTTGACAGTGCTGGCTTGCCTGGGACAATAGTCCCCGTTGATGGTGATAGGGCCGACGGCAGCTTCGACCTCAACTTCGATGGCTTCGATAGACTGCAGATGGAAGCTCTGAAGCATGTGGCATTTCATGTTGTTGCGCAGGGCAATCGCAACTCTTCCTCCATCAGAGCCGCAATGATCAAGTCGCACGAACCGGTAGCCTGGGATCGAGACGCTAAATTCAGGCTTGAGGTACGTCTCCGTGATGGTGGCGATGTCGATATCCGAGGAGGAGGAGGACAGCGAGCTCTATGATTTTGTTCCGGATGGAACAAGCATTCCAATTCATGATGCTGACGGTTTATTTACGGTCTTTGTTTGAACAGGATTCGTCGCAGATGTGGCTGCTTTGAGCGGCAGGAACGTAGTTGGCGTAGTGAACGAACACGATTTTCTCCGAGTCGTAGAGCTGTCCATCGGCGGGTTGTTGCCTGGAGATACTGCAACTCGGAACGGCCCAGTCTGGCGGGGAGGAACCGTCGTGGATTCGCGGCGGCTGACCCGGAATCGTTGCTGAACGGAGGCGGACGGGCGGTCGGCTTGGCGGCGAATCTGAATGAGATCGGCGATGGGTTTACCTGGCACCTGGCGGCTCGAAGCCGCCGGGACATCCAGCTCGTTCTGTCGGAGGTGGTGGACGGCGTTGCGCGAACGCGGTTGACTTGGGTCGGATGCCTACTTGCGGATCGCCAAAAACTTCTCGCACGTTTGGGGGCAGGCTGATTGCTGCCCTGGCGAACTGCCGCCAGCTTTGCGTTGGTGTACTTCAGTGGAGCACCGTCGTCCATCGGGGCACAATCCTTGGTGGCGTGTGCTCCGGCTGTGCCACACCACCGTTCCATGTGGCAGTTTCCAGGGATACCTGGCTGAACGCAAAGCGCGGTTGCCACACTGCGTCCACGTGAAATAATTTTGGATCGAATTGCGTAGTTTACAGGGTGCGGCAGAAAATAAATGCGAAAAATTTGTTCTATTTCTTTAAAATCCCATTTTCAACTTATTCAGCGAAGGTATCAACATTTTCGAGGCAGTTATCCTTACAAAGTCCTTTGAACAACATTCAATGTGTCCTCCATTTTTGCCATCAACATCCTCGAGCCGACGCCGGAAGCCAGAGCATGCATTTCGACGTAGTCCTTGACATTGACTGCCATGTGCGCGTTGCTATGGTTGACTTCAGGGTTTTTCACACTCAGGATGTGATGTTTTGCCAGGCTTCGTGTCTTCAACATATGCCCAAATCGAATAATCCAACGGATTGTAAGATCTCGGACTTGCTGGGGGGCACAATCTTCCGGGCCAAAACTTCATGTTATCGTTCAACCATTGTTGAGGCCTGATTGGACGTGTGACTCGACGCTTCATCCTGCTGTAGGACAGAACGTTTTGGTCCTTGGAGTTGGCCTTCTCACCCGGGAATACTTGGTCCTTTAAAATACCGACATACGCTTCCCGGTATCGATTTTTACTCCAGCATCAATGAAAACAGGCGGCATTTTCAAACCGTTGGACGCCACCAAGCCAAACATTATGACGCCAGCCGGATGTTTGGTTTGAAATTTGAATTTACTTTTCCGGAACGTTCATCTATTTCTGCAGCGAAATGAACCGGTCCGTGCGGCTGTTGGCCACAGCATCGATGCTGAAAAGCTTTTCGTCGGAGAACAGGATTATCATTTTTTCGCTATCCCTCAACCAAGGAAAGCAATCTCTTGGAACGAGTCACTTTCGTTGTTCCTTGACCCGGTAACAGCCCGTAATCAAGCGGCGTGTTTCACTCTGGCTCTGGAAGATGCATGCGTGAAATCTTCTTTGATGATTCTCCCGCAATGGATTTCTCCGAAATATTGGCTTCCTTTGCAAGTTTTTCTTATGGAACGCACGCGGTTGCGAGCTAATTTTTTGCACGGACCGGTTTGATCACGTTCGGCGATGCGTGCAAAGCGGCGGACGCCCGTTCACGCGGCCTGCGCTGCTTAGGACCATCCTGCAGGGACTTTTGTACGCAGTAAACTGGTTGCCAAACGGCCCAGCCTGCCTACCTTGGCCATCTCTTTCGGCTTCTTCTGAGGCGAGCAACAAACTGGTGATCACTTCTTTCGCGAACATTTTGACGAAATTGCAATAAAACAAATGGAACGTTTGGATGCGGTATCCTGAAAGTAAGCGTATAATCAAATACACTTTCGACAGAACATTAGTAACCAGCTACACGAATTATCGCAATACTCAAGTTTGAACATTTTCGCATTATTTTCTGCACGTACCCCGTATACTGGTGTTGAAAAGCATTGACTACAAAGTAGAGGTACCGAGGTGAATGCAGGAGAAAGCAAAATTCGCATAAGAGTGGACGTGGATCTTGCCAATCAGCAGGCGGTTACGTGTTTAGTAGTGGATGGCTGTATTAAAAACGGAATGAAACTTAACGAAATAAAAAGAAGAAGCAAATTTGAACTATTTGCCTCTCGTTTTTGAGGACTCGGAAAGGGAAAACCATATTTTCAATCTTTTTATATGCAGATTTATATTGGAGCAAAAGAATGTCATTTATGAGTAAAAAGTTGAACTACTTATACTAATAGCACATAATTGAAAATTTAAGTCATTTTGACGTTCCAGAGGATGTTCGGAAGAAGGAAATGTCAAAATTTGCCTATAAATTCCTAACTTGGTAGGCGATTTGCGGTTGTGGCAAAATGAGTGCTCCCTGCATCACTTTTGGAACAATAAGTACAATATTGGAAAAAATCCTGATGGATCATACCTTTAATTATAAGTGCACAAAGTGGGTTGGCAATTCATCATTTGCAGAAGGTTATGGCTGGTTGTTCAAATCTATTATGCATCATTGGCAATTTATTTATGGAGCATTTTCATTACTTTATGCATATATTTTAATTCACATAGGGTACATTCTGTGGATCCATTTTTCAATTTCAGAGAATGTTATTGAACCTTTTACGGAGCATTTGGAATATGATTATGCGTAATTTGTACAATTTTATCGATCATTTTATAGATATATAACGGCACATTTTGGGATTATATTGGTAATTTTTGTATTGCATATGGACTACATTGAAGTATTTTATAAATCATTTTCATTTTTGTATGGAATTTCATCAGCGCTTTGCGGAACGTCTTTCAATTATGGATCATTTCGTCAATTTTGAAGCTGCAAACTTGGGGCTGCCATTTAGCTCAGGTTCTAGTTTGGCATACATCGTTTCGAAATGTTGAAGGAACCCGTTTCACTTTAAATAATCCCCGCGTGGCATTGCTTTTAAATCCCATACCTGCATTAACCATGTCAATCGTAAATACAAATACGTAAATTACAAATACAACGTAGGATAAATACAGTGACTGGTGCCTGCTTGCTGTTACATCCGCTTAAATCATCAATGTGCGGAAAACAAGCAAACCGAATCGACGGAAAAACACTCTATAAAAGCTATCCACTCCCCCACCTGAACTTGCGCATTCATTGTAACGAATGAAAATGCCATCCAACGGTATTCCTCTTGATAGTAGAAATGACTCCAGTTGAAAAAAAAACCTTCTGCAATGGGACCTGATCAAAACATAAAAACGACGGAAAGAAGTTAAAATTGAATATAATTTGTATAAAAAAAGATAAAGCAGCTACCGCAGCAGCCGGATGTTAGAGCTGCTGCATTGGAAAAACGAGACTGGAAGCTTCAAATGGTTTCCAAGCATTTGCATGCTGTGCCCGTATATTGATGTTGAGGAAAAGCCACCCATTGAGGAAGGTAAGAGGATTAGTGAAAAAAGTAGAATCACTTCATCTCCTGCTCCTCGTTGGCGGTGAGGGAAGGAGATGAGCTTAGCTCATCCATATCTAGCTCACACAAACGAATCACTAGAATGAAAATTTTGGCTCTAAGCGTCTGAAATGGGATTCGTTAGTTTCGACTCGAGGAGCATCGTGAATCGAACGAAAGACGATGAGATTAGGAGGATTTACATATATTCGTCAGGGCAAGAAGGCGTATAATATTATTTCGGATGCTATTCGTGTCTAAATGAAATTTCCCCGGAATCGTAATAATAGAATTAGGCAGATCGAAGGTCGGTGTGGGAAATCGTTCGTCTGAAAAATGGATGCCCGTGTTTCTTCCGTTTATTCGAAATCAATCATTTCCTAACAATGGTGTATTGTTAAGGGGGATGGATTGGTTGTTCTGTACTAGAAAAATATTTTCCAATAGCATGTTATGATTTATTGATTAAATTCTTTATCGAAGAAGTTAATCTCAAAGGCCAATAGACATCGGTTATAAGAACAAAACATCATAACAACAATACACAAAGCGTCATAAATTCAATTGAACGTCTGCAATCATAAGATCAGCATGTTGTTTTGGCTATACATACATCATCGCAATCATCATTGCCATGGGGGAGGCTGACAGCTCCTGTGGAGCAGCAAATGTGAACGTACGACAGTATCGCAATCATAAGCCATGTTGAAGTGTTTTCTCATCCCACTCCCGTCGGTACATGAAGTAGAAAATGGCTCAATAAAAATTGGATTAGCCATTATACACACTGATGTGGGTGATGTTTTTGTTGTGGAAAGCGATGATGTTAAGATGTAACCATTGTGTTACCGCTGAGCCCGTTCTCCGTCTCCCAGGATACGTACATTTGGCTCTAGTATTGGCTCATGGATCTTAAAATTTCGCTTATCCATAAAAATCTCCGGGTTTTCATTAATTTTTCTCAGAACAGTGCTTCATTATTGTTCAGCTGCGTTGTTTGACAAAGCATGTTGGAAAAATCTTTACTGAGCTCAAAAAAAGGGATTCTTATAAAAGCTTTGTCAGTAATGGCACGGTACAGCCACTTTTGAGAAGCTAGAAAGGAAGCTTCTTAGCGTTTCAAGCTTATTGCTTGCTTTCAACTTAGCTTTCTAAATGCACTTTCGCAGTTATTAAATGAGAGCTTTCGACGCCAGGTATCATTTTTGCATTAGTATGATTGTGTAGCAAGTACAATCATACTCTATGCCCAGGGAGTCGAGAAATTTTCCGACCAGATCAGACCAGACCGGGAATCGAACCCAGTCACCTCCAGTATGGTGTTGCTTTGTAATATGATGTATGATGATGTATGATATGTACTACCACCCATTGTAGCACGGAAACTAAGTCCGACAGCAATGGGCTCTTCTCTCTGTTAGATTTGATGAAGCTTAAATAACCACTGATTATCCTGATCATGCCATTGTATGAAGGGCCAAAAAGTGGTTGGATGGATCGATAGGCAACATTACTCATACGTATTCACAGCGATATAAAGAATCTACTTCCAACAACAATATTGAACAATTGGTCAAATGAGCCAGCTATCTAACATGTGGATACCCCAATGGGCGGGAAGAGGAGCCCGCCCTTTATTCAAAAACTGTTAGTAATGGGCAGTTGGCAGACAAACTCTCCCCATCCAGAGTGCTTCAATCGGGTGCCCTGGTGGTTCTTCCCATTCCCATGAAATATTTATATAATAGTGTATATATTTATGTTAATGAAAAATACTACAAGCATTCGTATTTTTTATATATGATCTCCATTCGGTTAACCCTGAAAATGCAAAGATATGTTGTAAAGTGTTAAAGTGTAAATGTAAAACAGAAATTTCACCAAGCTAGAATTGCTATGTACAATAGG